>JAUMHR010000072.1:10253438-10271824 GCA_032361145.1 Enteromius fasciolatus | reverse complement strand
TATATACGGCTCAATGTGAAATCACGCACCTGATGGCATTTACCGCTGATTACATGACCAGCTTCACTGACAAAACGAGCAAACATATCGGCCGATCTGGATCGGTGCATTTCTACTTTCAAGTTCATTCATAACGTTAGAAACGCTAGTTGGTGTTCCAGTATAATCCGTCTGCCGAAACTCATCTAGTGAGAAACGTTCCACGGTGCGATTAAAATGCGTTAAAAAATTTAACGCGTTATTTTTTGTGTAATTAATCTAAATTAACGCGTTAAAGTCCCGGCCCTAATATATATATATATATATATATATATATATATTATAACTTCAATGTTAAAATGTCTAAATATATTTGGGGCCTAATACATTATCATTATCCATGTCAGTTTCATTATTTGAAAAATAAAGTTAATCCCAATTTTCATAAATCATACTTTTTTTTTAATATGTTTTTGTTCCCCTACTAGCTACAACTGTAATGAGGAAAGAAACCTACTTAATTATTGGCATAATAGTCAAAGAAGCTTAGCCACATCACATCTGCCACCATATATTTTGTGTGTTATTTCAAATTAGTGCAAAATCCGACGTGGCATTACTGTGGTCATGGTGAACAGGAGCAGAGCTGCTCTATTCTTTAATAAGCTTTCCTGTATCCTTCTATTATCAGAACAACAATCACAGAATCCTCATTCTCCTGGACAACAGGGACAAATACGTTAAACAACAAACAGTTGAAGAATGTTATTTACCTCAGTATCTCAAGGTTTATAGCTCCTGACTTACAGCAAGCAAACACTTATAAGTCAATTGTGTTTTATTAAAGAGACAAAACATCACAACAGTCCATGACCCCATCAGACACAAACAAACCATTTTCAGTCCAGCATAGACACTTAAGAAACAGGAAAGGACAGAGAGAGCAAGAGAGAGATAAGCCACATGTGTTTGCTATAAACTCAGGTACTTGAGCAAAATTTATTCTGTTTTTAGAGTTTCTGTGGAGATTTCGAGGGAGGTCTAGAACTCACTCACTGTGTGTATGTTTGCAATTGTCTTTTGATTATGTGTGCATTTCTGAGAATACCAGTTTAGGTCCCTATAAAGCAGGGATACAAAATTTCACTGGCGTTTCTGAAGCGCTGCATGCTGTGTCAGGGTAGTTCAAGATGCTAAGCTAAACTCTAAAGCATTTGTCCTCAGGATCAGCAGATTGAACACAGCAGACGCATTGCTGAAAACCATGCATAATTGCTGTTTACAATCATCCAAAGGGCTACAAAACGGTGTGAGTCTGTATAACACATTTCTGTGCCATATAACAGCTGTAAGAGAAGGTCTGCCTGTTTAAAAAAACATTATGACATCAGAGAGAGATTAATTGTTTCTCATTATTAGTTTTGGCAGTGTGAAAAGGAAGGGAAAGGAACTAAGCGAAACAATGTCTGTTATATCATTAACTAGTGGTTTTCAACTGGCAGGTCACAACCTAAAATGAACCTGTTCTGAACGATAATAATCAAAAGCAACTAACTGCATATGCGTGCATACTTTAATAGTCAACTTACAAGCTTTTAAACTTTTAAATGGGATGAAAATGCTTTGTGTGTGTATTCCTTAACATTTATATGAACATCAATGTTTGACTGAAAGCATATTCTTGTACAAGAAACACCACGTATAATATTTTGGTCCTGAAGCAAAACCTGTCAAAAAACCACTGTCGTAAATCGCTCACCTAAAAACACTAACCGAATGCCTTTTTCACAAGTACTTGCAGACATCACTCGTTTTTCCAAAATACCGAATTAATAAAAAGCATACCCTGACGATCAAATCATTCAATGAGGTAGAAATGTGTGCATTGCATTGTGCTTGGCAAACAGTAACAGTGACGTAAAGTTTAAAGGTGGGGTGTGATAAAGCGGGACTGGGAAAGACTTATCTTTTCACTCAAGTCACAAACAAAAAAAAAATACTTCAATAATACTTAACAATATTACTGTATTTTGCTCAGATAAATAGAGCCTAGTTGGAAAAGTCTTGAGAAGTCTTCTCAAGTCAATGTCATAGCGAATGTGAATTAGTGACCACATTTCCTGATCCCACTCTTGGATGACACAGAAATCAAGTGTCTGATCTGTTTAGGTGACCTGCTTTTGCTGCCACAGCAGGATATAAACCAGAAGACTTAAATAAATAAAACCACAGTCCCACATCTATTACCTTAAATAAAGATCTAGATTTCACTGGAATTCTGAGATTTAGTCCATGAGCTCCATTAACATTTATTAACTCCAAATGATTAATGCCAGTTATCATTGCCTCAAACTATATGGAGAGCCACCTGGACTAGGGATGGGTATCATTAAGGTTGTAATGGTATTACTACTTTTATCGACTACTTATCCATCCGGTACTTTAACGGTACTCTTATCGGTACTTTTTGTTGTGTTTTTCAGACAAAGTCCAGACTCAACAACACAACCTAGCAACAAAGGTGCCACAAAACATGGCATTATAGTTTGATCCCAGCTTGTTTCGAACAAGGTACAAGAAAACGTTATGCCACAAATGCAAAACAAAACAATCCTGAGACATGAGAATTCCTGAGGTCAAAGGTTACTGTCCACAATGAAAATGAGTGTTGATGATGGTGAAGTGTTTCTTCATTATCTTGCTATGTGTATGTTTACAGCTCTACAGTACTATTAACTGAATCATCCTCACTGACACACTCCAAAAGGATGCATTCCAGGAAAGTGCGCGTGCGTTTTATTATTTTACTTTAACATCCAGATAACAACAGGTTGATTGCTAGTGCAAAATCCGTTAAAGTGTTCACAATGTGTGTGAGTTTGTGAGGAGGAAATGGTTTGTTAGTGTGTATACATTTCTAGAGTCCATCTGAAGCCTTTGTGAGTGACTTCCTTTAAACCCGGCGCCACTGTTCCTTCCCTCTACAGCTATGAAGTATTGAGTTCAAGCTTTGGTGTGTCTCACTCATTTTTATTGTTATACATATTTCAAATTTACTCTTCCTTTTGGACACACCAAAAAAAAAAAGAAGCAGTGAATCACCTTACTATCATCAGTCATCACAACCTACTATGGCACAAACATCAACTGACTCAATATCTGGGACTTACTAACACTTGATTTTTCAAAACTTAACTTTAAGTTGCTTTTGCAACTACATAATTTTGCATATGCAGCATTGTTTTATATTTAATGATATATTTATAAGCTTATTATAAATAAATAACATAAATATGCAGCATGTTCTTTTTTAGATAGCCATGTATATCTGTGTTTGGTAGTTTTGCTTTCCTTTATACTTACACGAGTAAACCGTTTGCAAGATGCTAGCCAGAGTAAACAGAAGTCTGTCAGACACACACACACACACACAGACCATTTGTGCTGCTTTGTTGTAAGTCTTTCTTTCTCTGTATCATGTTTTCATTTCAATTCCATATCACTCGCAAACACTTGTCAGGATTACACAGATGAATTATTAATATCATTATTTATAGTGAAGACCTGTAATTACACGTGAAAATTGAGGTAAACCCGAAAAAAAAAAAAACACACCGTCAACATCGTGTAACAAAAAGTCATACAGTCTTCATTTAAAAACCCAAGTTATTTTTCAGTAGACTATCATTGAACTTTTTTTTTTATAATAGATGACCATATGACACATACATCATTGAACAATAAATATTATTTAGAAAAAGACTTTCAGAACTACCCGTTTATTAAAGTAAAGAACTAGAAGCCTTAAAGCAGGACGTGCAGATACGAGCAAGCCCAGCTTAGTGTGCCAACAACAAATGAGCTGATTGGAACAAAAAACAACCTATCAGGAACAGCAACCAGGAATCATATTCTGAAACCAGTTTCAAAAACTACACAAACTTAACTTAAACACACATGAACAGAAACTTTAAAGCAAACTAAAACCTACCGGAGCACAAACAATCATCATGAACTCCACACGATATATCCATAGCCTGTTTTGCCCTCTTTCTCTCATGCTGTACAGGAGCCCATTTCCTGTGAGTGATTAGACGGGGGGAGATCACGGTCCAGAAAATTTTCTCTCTTTGTTGTTGTTGTTTTGTCTACTAGCGAAGGGAAGGAATGCCTGAATTAAACACGTGGAATTCAGGACGCCCAAAGAGGTACGAGGTTCAAAAGATGGCACGAACGGCAGAGAGTGTGTGCGTGAGAGAGAATGAAGGAGAGAGAAAGAAAGAGTGCAAGAGAATCAAGGGGGGAGGGAAGAGTGAGTGGATGGGTGATTAAAGAGAAGAAAAGAAAAACCTTGCAACATCTTTGGAATCCATTTTTTTTTGTCTACTGGCACATTAGGCTGGCAGCTGAATGTTTTGTATTCATGTTCGTATTTTCTGACAGGTGAGAATGTGGAATAAAACGCCTGAGTCTGACCTGAAGAACGTGTTCTCCAATGCGTTATTGAACTCACACACATTCTGCAGCATGCAAAACACTCACACCCACCTCCCGAAGAATTAACCTGAGTGTGATTTCAAATGACAGGCCGCATTCACAACTGGATGAGCAATTACAGAAGACTGATGAAGGTGAAGAAAAACAAAAGCTTGGGTCAATGACTTGACAGTCATTTTTGGTAAAAAATGTCAGGGTAATACAACTGTCCTGACACCATAATGTAAAAAGCCTTATGATTTCAAAAAAATAAAAATAAAAATAAAATAAAATAAAATAAAATAAAATAAAAACAATTATTAAGTAGTTTAGCATAATCTTTTTTATATTATTAGATGCTGATATATTCATTGAACCGTCCCTGTTCCTTGTCTATCAGTGACGCAATATCCATGTCCTTCTCATTTTCCGCCTATGAATATGAATACTACAGCAACACACATGGACAAATGCGGAAATGGTAGTTATTTACTGTGTATTTCCATATCACGGATCATGATTACACTCTCCACAATCCCAAAAAAATGTAGATGTATACAAAGATATTGAAACGGTCAACAAAATAAAACAAGAACAGATCTCGCTGTGGCATTTTCGAAACTGAGAGAGCATCACGAAAACCTCTACCTGGACAGATACTCCGCTCTCACGTGTGTTTTAATAGACGGGTAAGCAAATATATATTATTCATTGTGCAAGTAATAGTCATGTGCAGGTGGTTAAGTGATAAAACCGATATAAAATTCGTGAGCATGATTTGTGAAAACGACATCTCCCAGTGTTCAACGTTCCGTCATCGAACTTCGCCTCTCTTATTGTTTTGAAAATGCGACCTCTAGTGGCGTAGACTTACATATTGTGCCTTTAAAGCTTTTATGTATAATGCATTATATAAGTTGTTTTAATACATTAATTAGGCCTTGTAAAGCGCCATAATGCAGTTGCGTCTCATGTGCAATCTCAGTGTGCATTCTCATTAATAATTCTAACCACAGTTAATAAATTGTACTACTGCATAAAACATACATTTTCCTATTCACTGTTACACTAAGCATTTATTTTTATTCTTATTTACAAGATATAATGTATTACAACATACATTATGAATAATTTTAATGCACTATATCCTTTAATAAACATTTATAATGCATTATACATGAACATTTTAAGTAAAGTGTTACCAAATGTTTTTTTCCCCCCAAAAGCAAAAGAAACCAACATGAATTCCAGGAGTACACTGCTAAGAACTTGGCACATGTTTTAATTTTTTTCTCCAAATAAATCCAGGAATAGTTTTTGCACAAGTGTCAGGGAGGCTTATATAATCCATGTGAAGTCCCTGGCTGTACAGGGAGAGTGGATAAAACCAGAGAGAAAGAGAGATGCCAAGAGCAAATGGTAAATGTGAGATTTGACTGCATCATGTCCTTATAAGGCCTGAATAAAGCGCTTTTTCCCTCTAAATCCATCTAGTTGGCATGACCTACAAACACAATACCAGAAGACCAAAACGATAAAACGACATCATTTACACTGCATTCTCCAGAGAAAGAATGAAAAGACAGAGAGAGAGAGTGAGGGATGAATATATCAAAGTGGGTGGGCGTTTAATATGCTTGACCTTTGGCACCGTTTTCTGTCTTGACTTTGGGGTGGAAAATAGACAGAAAGCAAACGAACAGAAAAAAAGAATGGCTTGTATGTGTGGTATGTTTGTGCAGACCTCTCCAAACTGCTCTCAATAATTGGGTGGACACACACATACACACTGAACACATACACACGCATTAGAGGGAGCGCTGCGGAAAAGTTACTTTTAAAAGCAATGCATTACAATATTGCATTACTTACAGTGTTACTCATTTACTTTTTTAAAGAAAGTAATGTATTATTTTACCTTTTTATGCTGGACTGGGCTTCCTCGTTTTTTTTGTTTTTTTTTTAAAGGAATACCTCAACCAGAATTCAGTCATAATTACTCTCTCATGTCGATCCAAACCAGAAAGACCTTTGTTCATCTTCGCAACACAAATCAAAGCTTTTTGTGCCTCCATAAACAGCAGGTACCAGTGACATTGTTAAAATAGACCATTTGACATCAGTAGTATGAATATGATTTTACAGGAAAACTTCTTTGTGCACAACCCCCCCCAAAATAACTACTTTATTCCACAATTCTTCACCCTGAGCTTCCATTTTGTAGAATATTACAAATGTGTGCGCATGTAAACAAGTCGTAGCACATGCATGTTCTACATCAGCAGCACCACATGCAGAAAAGCATGTGAGGCATGAGTCAAGGCAGAAGAACTGTTGTGTAAAGTAGTTGTTTTTTGTTTTGTTTTGTTTTTTGCGCAAAAAAAGGTATTTTCATAGCTTCATAAAAGTATGGTTGAACCACTGATGTCACATGGATTATTTAAACAATGTTCTTGCTATATTTGGGTGCCTTCGCTGAAGGGTCAGAAAGCTCTTGGATTTCATCAAAAATTTGTGTTTCAAAGACGAAGTTCTTACTGGTTTGGAACAGAATGAAGGTGAGTAATTGATGACAGAATTTAACCCTTTAATAACCAAAAACCTAAAAGTTATATATGCCTTGGCTTGGCCTCTGCACCTCACTTGCAATTTTTCTCATTAAGGGACATGCGATGAGCCAGTGAATGAATTGAGAAACTTGCAATGCTTATTTGACAAAGTAACTCAGCTATTTTGTTACAAAAACAAAGTAACGTGTTACAGGTTAGTTACTTAAAAAATAATCACGCAACCCGCACAACCTCAAACACTGAGATCATCTATTCAGTGACAGAAAATGTGGAATAGACAAAAAAAAAAAAAAACCTGAGTGGCTTTCACAACAAATGTTTGACAACTATATTGACACGGTAACCCTACCCACACAATACTGCCTGCAAATGAAGGGAATTCCTGCGCCGAAAACTCTCATAATCTCATAAAGCCTCATAATCTTGTGAAGTAACCGGACATTTGGAAGCAGTCTGGAAATTCTGATTTCCATCAGTACTTGGACCGCCTCTCTCTCCTAAAGAATTCCTGATTCTGTTTGTTGATGCGTGTGTGCCTCGAAGGACAAAGACAGAAACTTCTGCATAAGCACCGATGCCGCAGCAGGAGGCCATGTCCATATTATGGGTGGGAATGAGTCAGGTCAGAGTCATGTTGACATAGTTCCAGGCAGCACGGCTGACAGACTGACAGCTTTGGGGCCGCGCGTAGAAACTGAAATAATAATCGTTAACTGACTGATTGCACCATTTATGGGAGACTGATGACTGCTCTATTTGTCATATGACCAGAGTTTGACATGATGAGACAGAGCGAGTGTTATGTCTGTACAAAATACACCTACAATTCTCAACTATTACACATTCTTTTCATTGTTTAGGCCTACTCCGTTCTTTATGACTAGTGCTGTCAAACTCAAACTCAAACTCAAAAAGTGGTCCATACAAAATGTGCGTTATATTCCAGGTCATACAATCTTTTTATAAGGATCAGACTTAAATTTAAATCGTGTTTAGTTGTGCCATTTGCTTAAACTCTCCTTGGCAGGTTTATTAGCATTCCTGAGATGCCCGATTAGTGAATGAATTGCTCTTTTGAGTCGGACCTTTAATAAATCAGCTGACACACATTCATAAATCATTCAAAACCAGTCTGTATGATTCAAAAGTTCAGTTCAATGACTTAACAGCACTGGAAATACATAACAAACCCCAAAAAACCAAACAAACTCCATTTGTGTTTCACAAAAGAAAGTAAGTCACGTGATTGAAACAGGCTGTAAGTAAATAATTACATAATTCTCATTTTTAGTTGAACTATTCATTTAATAAGCAACTGAAAATATTTAAAATTCCATTTTGATCATTTAGATGTCAAGCTTCCATATTTCCTTTTTTGAATAATGCATAATTGCCAACAGGATTCTCTCTAATTAAGACATATGCAATGCATTAAAAATCTAAAAGATTTGTATCGCACAAGACAATTATATGCTTTTTCGCAAAGACATTACAGGTCGATAGTCCTACAGCTTAACCAAGGGTTTCCACAGTTCTAAATGACATAATGCGGTATGGAATTCAACCAATGGAACACAGGTATTTTTTGGATATAAATATCAAGAAGCAACTAATGACAGGGAAGACGACGTAGAACACTTTTAATCGGCTAGACAAGACAGGCTTTGATTTAGCCACAGTGACGTCAGGCATAAAAGAAATTAATGAATACTTTAAATGGATTGAGAAGATAGTCATAAAAAGGGATGAAGAGGAAATGATGAGTGTTGTGGGGGAGTGATGGAGCCTGATAAAGAATGAGTGCATAGAGGAATGTTGAAAATGAGATGCATCGTCATCCAGATGGTCAGACCATGAAGATTCACATGTGTTCATGAATCGGTGCGTGTGCAGACACAGCAAAGCTCACTTAACACCAGCCAAAATCAACAACATCCTTCTTTTGAGAGCATCAGCGGTGCCAAAAGCCCCTCAAACTATTCACAAACCAAACGCTTCTTAACCACAACATTTATCAGACTGAAAAGAAGGGGAGAGAGTAGAAGGTCTGCTAAGTCTATGCTGCTTTATACTTTAAGAGAAAACCAGAGAGAAAAAAAAAAAAGAGGAGGCACAAGACCTGCAACATGTTAGGCTGTACATTCCTCTCTCTGAGAACATGTATATTTTCACTGATCACAGAGAAAAGCAATCCAGTACAGAAGGGCCATGAGATCGCATGCTTGGAGAGAGAGAAAAAGAGAAGAAGAAAAAAATATGGGTCTTTCAAGCACACAAAACATTAGTCACCTCCAAGAACCTCAAAGTGAACTAAACCAGAGATTTATTTCAAGCTACACGAAAAATATGAAGATGGTAATATTATACATTGGGGTCCGCACATATGAGAGCAATTGAGCTATTTTGCATTTTTAAGCTAAAATACATAAGAAATAAAAAACAAATAAAATAAAAAAAAATATTTAAATGATTTTTCCAATTTGCAGTATCGATCTTTTGCTATTTATCAAATTTATTTAAAACCTAATTATGTAATCCAATAGAACAGTTTTATTATTTATTTAAGTTTATAGACCAGGTTATTGTAGACGTTACTGTATAAGCCAACAACGCTATAGACAAATGCACGGTAAAACTACACTTCGCAAGTGTTAAAGGAATAGTTCACCCAAAAATTTTAATTCTGTCATCATTTCCACACCCTCAAGTAGTTCCAAACCTGTATGAATTTCTTTGTTCTGCCGAACACAAAGGAAGTTTGTTACCAGGCTGTTTTGGGTCACCATTGACTCCCATTGTTTTTTTTTTCTACTATGGAAGTCAATTTTCACCCGTAACAGCCTGGTTACAAACAGAGCAAAGCCAATTTATTTTAATAAAGCCAATCTACCAAGACCACTTTTGTCTTCTGTGTTGATGAAACTGGAGTACAAGAGTGACAACAGGCTCTTATCTTAGTGGTGAACACAAGCATGAGTGCCTCCAGCTCTGCTTACAATTAATCATGAAGTTAATAAGCTCTTAAATCATTGTGAATATGTTGCTCTATACATGCTAACAAATGCTGAAATACTTCACAAAAGCGCTGCTGACACTCAATCAGACGAATCAAAACAAATCAGCTGAACATTGTGTGTCTAATGAGGTTTTTAATCAAAGAGCAACCGTTGACAGATGGAAAGTTGGACGTGAGAAACAGACATGGAGTTATTGTCCCACTCTTGACGGACGATGACATAACAAGGACTGACAGCAGGGCTGGAATCCAACCGCTGAGTAAAACACAGGCCAAGTTTCAGCTCCGATTTCTCTTATTATTCATCCATTGCTTTATTTTTCCTCTTTACATTTATATTCATGCTTTCTTTTTGGTTCTGTCTCTGTTAGACATATAGCTACTAAAGCATGTTTCTTATTCAGAGAAGTGAGGAGAGCATCTAGAATTGAATTTCCCCATGTATATCTCCATGCTAACACGCTGCTTCCTGTTTCAGTGTGCTCGCACTGATACCTCCCCCCTCCCCCTCAATCAATCCCACCAACCACAGCACAGGATTTATGAAAGCCAGCTTCAGGATGTTGATACAGGTGCCTGCGCCACCCCTATTTCTCCCTCTCTCGCATACATTCAGACACTCTTCAACCTCTTTCTAACCATTTCATTTCTATCACTTCATCTAGTTGTGTCTCCCATGTGTCTATAGAGACCAGACACAAGAAAATTTATTTTTTAAAAGCAAGAAAACATTATAAACTAGTATATAAAGTGGCAGTAATTGATTGATTGAGTAACTAAAAGTTACCACGGTGTCCACAAAAATATTAGGCAGCAGAATTGTTTTTGAATAACAAAACAAGACAAATATAATTCAATTATTTTACAAAACAGTAACAGTATTAAAAACAGTCCCATCTGCCTAAAACTGTAATAATGACAAAAAGGCAGATAGACGTATAGTCTGTATATTCAGGCCTTTAGTTGTAGATACTTAGACAGACTGACTGCTCTAAATCCAATCACCTTGTCACCAATTGACAGGAAGTGGAATGGCCAGAATATGCGTGGAAGCCATTCCTATGGAAATGCAGGTCACCAGGCATCGCCAAAGGCTTTGAGAGCTTGGTCTGATCTTGTGTGTTGTCAGGGTGACCATGACATCAGCGATCGCTTTTTTGATCATTTTATTCAGGGGAAGCAGCTAAGAGCAGGCCGGTTGCAGTGAATGAATAAATGGAGATGGACAGACATGAACAAAAACAGCAGAATAATGTGTCTAAACTAAACACAATAATATTCACTAAAGCTATACCAACACTAGTTTAGTGAATCAGGGACATTGGTCATTTTGTAAAGATGTTTTAATTTTAATCATTCTAAACAATTTATCCATACAAATGTGTGTTACAAACATTTTTTTAAATAAATGATCCAATGTCTTGAAAACACCCGTTTGAATGAAATAACTGCTTCGTTGAATAACAAAAATATTATATTTAACTTCACATAAGTCTTTATTTTTATTTTCTTTCCGTACAAAAAGTATTCTAGTCGCTTCATAACTCTAGGTTTAAAATCTGAAAATTGTTTTGCAGTCAATGAACACGTTTACATGACTTCGTTAATAAATCAGGTTATTTCCCCGCAGTGACGTCAAAATATAATCATTTGTGTAACTGACTCAGAGTATTCCATTCATTTGTCACTTGTGATGTTAAAGAAAGCTTCCAACATGTCAGTGGGAAACTTACAGCTCATATATTAAACTCTGTAACGTATCACACATGTGCACTTCTATAATCCGACAGAAAGCTGTTTATTGCGTTTACATGCCACGTGAAAAATAATTAATAAATAAATACATTTTAAAAAAGCAAAAAAACTACCTGTTACGACTGGTGTGTGCTTACTTTAATGACCATACTCCGCTAAACGAAAACGGGTTACATCGTTTACCAAGTGCGTTTTCAGCTTGTTAAGCATAATTGGCTTATGAACATGAATGTAAATGCACTTTCTGTAGTAATTACATTAGATTTGTTTTTATTTTTAAATACTATTTACCAGACAACAAACAATTTATTATCAGTGTAATTGATACAGTTTTTATATTTTTTTACCTTTATTAAAATATTATTTTTTACCTTTTCTTTGAACACTCTAAAATGAAATAAACCCTTACAAATGAACGTCTAACAAGTTTAACAATTGCACTTGCCTTTTTTCCAATGCTACACACAAAGGCAGCACACAAAATCAACCTCAAACAAAAAGACTCATTTCTGCAACTCCCATACTATAATTAATCACAATTATAGATAATAATCATGGAAAACCACCAAAATGCTCCAATCTCAATAACAATCTTTCCTTCATCCATTCTTTAATAAGCATGTAAATGGCCTGTAACAGAGTCACCCAGTTAAAATACTTCTTTATGAACAGAGTACCATTTCCAGAATAATAGGGGATCATACATGGGAAAGACACAAGAAAGAGATCAGCATCCACATGATGAGCTGTTAAAACCCAAAGTTTCTGCTGAGACAGAGAGATTCATTTAATGGGCAAAACTCATGCTGTTTTCCTCTAGTAAATGCTCTTTTAAATTACTTTCAAGTCCTTAGTACAGAACAGGATTCTGAGTGTTACACAAGCCTCTTCCATAGCATGTCCCAGTGGGCAAAAAGTGGACCTTGAAGCGAGCTGGAAAGGCTTCTAAAAAATGCTAACTATGCCCCTTTTCCCCTCTCCCTCCCCAAAGATTGAGTCCAGCCCAACTTAACCATCCAACCCAGAGCATTCCTGTGTTCTCCAGCCCCTTTAACAAAACACAGTGTGAGAGAGACGTCAAACACATTAATAACACAACTTTCCACTCAGCTGACCCAGACATCCCTTTTAAGGCCAAGCAGTTCAGATTTCTCTTTTCATTAAGTTCCAAAAATACCTCAAGAACACAGAGAACGAGCGAAGGGAAGAGAAATCATTGCACTGCCCAGTTTGAGCTGACATCTCTTGGCTTTGATGACTAGAAAAAAGAGAGAACAGCCCTTACAGATTTGGATCGACCTGATAAAAACCGTTAGAGGCCTCGGACGTACATATATGAGAGTCTAGAGGATTCAGATTCACATAGGTAATGTGACGAGAATTTATATGAAAGATGTTTTAACATTTTTCTCCTTCTCATCGAGTGTTGAGATTCCTGCCCATGAGCGACACTATTGAACTTTTTAAAAGGAATTCACTAAATATTTCTAGGTGTCACCTTGTCCCCTTTTTCACATAACAATCTTTAAAGGAATAATTCACCCAAATATGAAAATGAACCTTTAATATACTCACCCCCAAGCCATCCAGGGTATATATGACCTTCTTCTTTCAGACTAAATTTCTTCTGGCTCTTCCAAGCTTGGTAATGCTGGTGGATAGTGGCCATTATTTTGAAGCTCCATAAAATGGCATATATCCATCGTAAAACTAACCTATACGCCTCCAAGGGGTTAACGCACATCTTCTGAAGCTGATTGATAGGTTTTTGTAACAAAAACATTTGTACTATACATGTACTATACTTTGTTTTAAAATTTCTCAAAGATAGCTATTTTCCCCTGTCAAAAACAGCTCTTTAGAAATCACTCTGTTCTGTGTACTTCCCCTTTATCTTCACGAGCTCCGCTGACTACGCCCCTCTTTTCCGAGGCACTCTCAGAGGATCTTTTTTTAGACATATTCATAGTGAAACTTGCTAATTAGCACATTATTAGGAAAGGCGATTTGCAAAGATTCATTAAAAGACATTATACTCACTGCTTTGTGCACCAGGTGAGGCTGGATCATGAATGATTTGCGCGAACATAAATGTAGTCCGAAGACGTGTTTCCCTTGAGAACCAAACGTAAAGTTTTCCTCTGCGTCTTCAGTCACTCAGATGTCGGGGGTTAAATGACTACTGCTATGTTCATTAATACATTCAACAACAAAACACCTCAGTCGCTTAGGAGTCTTGCTTGTCTCTACATCTCGGTCTGATGACGGCTCACTCAGTGTTCAGTCAGTATGACACACTGCTATCAATCATCTATTGTGGGTGTGGCCTCTGTCTGTGTGACGACACCGACATGCATTTGAAAATGGCTTGATTTCAGAAGGGGCAACTTATTTTTATTACATCAAAAGAAAACTACTTGTGGATCTTTATCATTGTAGGGTGGTTGTGTACTCACACTCCCAACACACATTTCAGTCCAAACAGCTTGAAAAAGTGCATGTACCAACGGATTTAAAAAAACTAGGATGGATTAGGAGTGAGTAGATTATGAGGTCATTTTTATTTTTGGGTGAACTATTCCTTTAAGCAATTTTTTAAGAACAAAGTTTTGAGAGATGTAGTAGTGAATCGTAGTATTCAATTAATCATAAATAAACCAATACAGATGGAGAAAATAATCCATTTTGACTGTGAAAAAAAGAAAGTCGTTCCATTCAGTTCACATTTCGTCCATTTCTCAAATGTTCGCATTTGTCCACAAAAGGGAAAACAATAGTCTGAACATCTGCACACAATGTGCACCATTCCTAGAGGTCGTTTCTATTTTACCATGCCTTAAAAGAGCTTTTGTAGAACATTCTTGGAAAATGTCCTGAATATGTTTGGCTTTGTCTACACTAAAAACAAAAAGTCTGTTCTGAGACATTAAACTGCTTTTTGTGAGTTTTGTCAACTAATAACTGTAACTACACTTTGAAATTCTTTTGCATCGCTTTACAGGTGTAAAAGTAAAAGCAGAATAAGTTTTATCATGCATGAAGGACAGGAATGAACATGCAGGGCAGAGTTTTCAGTCTTTAGGCTTGAAATGCCCTTTCAAACATCAAACATTCACAACCATATGTAAGCCATTAGAAAACTCAAGAAAATGTTTACAATTGAGTGTCACAGAAGAAACATGTTTTCTATCAGAGATAAGGGAGAAGAGACCACGAACCAGAGCAGACCAAACGTGCGTCAGCCTCAGTTTAACTTTCTCAATGTGTTTGCACAGCTCACAGGTCACAGCTATCCTGCTTCTAATAAAAGATAGTGTAGTTCTGCTGTCCCCAGTTAAACCACACTAAAGACGCCTTGCATTTAGCTCTGGTGCATCAGTGTGCGCAGAAGTCAAGAATGAGACAAAGGATGTGTTATGTTGTTCCTCAGAAGGCATCATTCTACATATGATTTTACAGTATGATGCTGAATCATCACCAGTAAGTGGATGCAGCTGATACACTTCTCCATTTCTGCCTTAATGATAAGCAGTTACAATACATTAAAATGCCAATCAAATGCTAGCATGTTTCCATTAGCTTGATATGTGGTGTCCCTCTAAGCAACGTTCTAGGGCCTCTTGACTTTTAAACAGATTAAGGGTTAGCAAGTAGTTGATTACAAATATAAGCTTGTTGTTAGGATGTAGGATGGAAAGCAATTAGGTCAATTGAGACATAGTGCAAAAGCGAAGTAAAATAACTTTAAAATCAGCTTTATGCTATCACAGTTACATTTATATAGAGGAAAATTGAGTTTTGGGTTACTAGACAAACATTTCTTTAAATAACTGCCCTAAAATATAAATGGTTATCAAGAGTAGGCCACTGACAGAAATAGGGTTGTACTGACATTTTGGCCTCCAGAAAAAGAAACAAGTTATCCTATTTTTATACCTGATCTGAAACAGAAATACTGACTAAAGAAAACCTTATAAATGTCAAATGACCATAGTACATTATTCCATCTTACATACATCAGCTCAAACAATGTCCCATATGGAGAACTTGATGTGAACTTGTGGTTGTCATAATGGCCAGGGACCGAGTACTAACCTACTAACCAGCATTATGACAAATTGTTGACATTGGAGGAACATTGCAAGACTTGAGGTTGCATTCGGCAAAGGGCTTGAGTACACTAAAACATTTTAACGTTGCTATCCTCTATACAGAGCACAAATACATGATGGGTCTCCTCGCGAATTGCAGTAAACAAGGATTACAAAAACAATGGCTCACTCTCAAAAAAATCTTTCACAAATGTGTTTATTCGATGTTTATTCAATAATACTCACTCTGAACTTTTAGTACTGTAGGTAGACAGCAACGTGGCTAAAACTTGAGTTCATGCATCAGTGAGAAACAGTACGGAGGGAGGAAGGGCATGGCCTCTTTCCCTGCCCATGCTTGAACCTCTCTGCTAGACTGGAAATCAGGTCAGCACTGGACCCGAGAATCTCGGCTTGTGTTTCCATGTGGAAGTCAAAAATAGGCAGTGCAGTGCATGTTGAATTAAAAAAGCAACAGTTTCACAGTAAACAAAGGTCCTGAAACCAGGAAATCTTAAGGCTGGGTGATTATGTTGTTTTAAGTGATTTTATCTTCAATCAGAGAAGCCATAATTTTGACCAAACAGCTAGCTATAGACAATTAGATTGAAAACTTTCAAAAACAAAAATAAGTACAGAAATGGGTTTTCACTCAAATTAAAAATTTAGGAAAAATTATATTTAAGAATGTTCATTTTTATGGACCAACATACATGGTGACAAATAACTATTTTAATACTAGAAAACAAGATATCAAACAGAGACATGAAAATCTCTGAACGACATGACAAATGCATTACTGAATTGTTTCGGTTCATAATTGAAATATGCAGTTGGAACAAATGACTAAAACTGAATTAATAATCATCCCAAAACAAGAAATAATGGCAAAACCTTTTATCTGGACATTAGCTTTCTTAATTAACATCCAGGCTTCTTTCTTAACATTCTTAAAATGCATTCAAATCCCCAATGAACTACAAATGAATCAAATCAAGGCAAGTAGTACATCATGAATGTCCAGTCCTAGCGATTTCTAGATTCAAAATAACTCCTATTAGCCCTCTGTGGCACACTAGACTGTAGCAAAACACAGGAGAATGAAATCAGGACAGTGCTTGAGAGCCATCAGCCAGATCCCTGATGGAATTCCCCATCTCCACCCAATACAAACACGCACAGAAGCTAATGAACTTAAATATAACCATTTGGTTCTGCAGAGGCAGAGTGCTGCAGCTGTGTCCGGCGTGCCGTCTCGGATACAGAGAGAACATTACACCATCACAGAGCATGTGGGCTGCTGCGAGTGCATCACTCTGGTTCCGCTGAGCTATTTCAGGAGTCCTTAGAGATATTTCAAACACTCCCACTCTTGCACCCACACTCCTCAACAGCAGCGTCATGCATGAGGGGGGAGAAAGAAACAAGGTCAAAGATCAATGAGGAATGACTGACAAGCATTTGAGATGCAAGCCAATAACAAGGTGTGAACAGTGATCGGTCTCGGCTGACCACTTGCAATCTGATCACCGACACGGATCCAGGTGTAAAAATCCCACATAAATACACACCTGCTCTTTAACGCACACTAAATCTTCTGGATTCTGTACACAGGCTCAAATGTAAACACGGGTGTGTTTGTGTGCAGGTGAAAAAAGCAAATGGGTGGGGCGCTTTTGAGGAAAAAAGACATTTGGCGTCTATTACAAATGACTTTGAGTGCTTAGAACTGGAGAATCTGATGAGTTCGTCTTACAACTATTTTCGATGAAGCAAAACATCACAGAAGGAGCAGGTCTGAGCAGATCCAAGCACAAATCAGCAATTCCAGACGCAGTGCAGTACTTGGGATATCAGTTCTGGCTGTGTGCCTCTTGATTACTTAACTGGTGTGAGTTCTTGCATGCTAATAGTGGTCAACTGATGTGGGGTTTAATAGAAAATGCCTATAACAAGGGTTGCCTATAACTCTTTCTCCCTAAAGCCCAAAGTATCCTTCATTTTTGTATATGTGCTAGAGTATAAGCATGCACAAATGCAAGTGGTTGTCTATAGAAAGGTTTATCTTAAGTATCTCATAACCCACTCACACAAGCACTTTGCAATTTTCTGCTGTGAAACATCGGCCTGGGCCAGTGTTGAAACCTTGTGGAACCATCAATTAGTGCTAAACACATTTAAAGCGCATGTGTACAAGTTTTTACGACTTGCAGATTTCCTCATGTGAAAAACCACAACCCAAATGTCATCAACAAAATTAAATAAATGTATTGCTTAGATGCATCAAACTAATTGTATAGGCCCTGCATGCATTAAGATAAATGAAGATCCATTTTGGGTGTTCCAAATGTGATTAACACCTGGTATTATCATGCCTTTAAAATAGAAAGACAGAAAATGTGCTCTTAAAGTCTGTATGAAGCAGTAGGGCTGGGCGATATATATCGTACGATATATTATGCGCATCTCATCAGTAAAGCCGGTTCTTTGATTAGCGCT
>JAUMHR010000072.1:10243174-10253338 GCA_032361145.1 Enteromius fasciolatus | reverse complement strand
TTAGCGCTAATCAAAGAACCGGCTTTACTGATGAGATGCGCATAATATATCGTACGATATATATCGCCCAGCCCTATGAAGCAGATGTTTGCGACCTATTTTATTTTCGTAGTACTTCCAGGAGAAACAGAATAGTAAATTAAGAAAATAGAGGGCGTGGCTTGTTTTTTACAACTGCGAATTGTAAAGTAGGCATTTCATTTAGAAATGAACATTGACAGTGTGAGGGGCGGGGTTAAGGATGTCATGCTCATGCCCAAGCGTCAAACTAATGTCATCAGAGAAGGCCCGTCATTTTAGAGGGGAGGAGCATTTTCAGATTTGGTTTGAAGGTTACGAAGGCGAATTTCTTTTTTGTGGACTGACGTGCAGTGATGAATTGTTTATGACAAAAATAGTAATGCGAGCTGACAAAACACATTTCGTCAATTTTGATTTCACACAGACTTTTGCTAACAAAAAAGGTCCAGTGTCCATTGTCGACAGTGTAGTGATTTATGAAGCACAGCTCACACAGAAGTCACTTTTAAACAATAGCTTTCTGTGAATCCATATGAATAAAATCTGAGTGGAAAAATCTTTCACCACAAACTTTTGAAAATTAATACATGACACCTACAAAAATTCATAGACCAATGGTAAAATGTCACCACGTGTGATTTGATCACATGTATTTACGGCAAATTTTTCGTGGACATTTTTGCACCTGAATTTAGCACACTTACGATGAGATGGCCTACCAAATTAGATTCTGGAACTTTTAAGAACTTATTTAATAAAATACAAGTCAGGTTATTTTGTATGGATGAAAACAGTTAATCCCTTTCTTTGCATTTCACATTTTTAAGAATAAATAACAGAATTTCCATAATCCCTCTAAACCAGGTGTAAACATAGACACAGAAGAAACACCCTTGCATAAAGTCCTGAGGTACTGTGTGAAGATCAGTCCTCAGGGCAGACTGGGACAGCTGGACTGGTTCAGTATATGTTTGTGAGGGAGGAGCTGCTGTAATCTTTTTGTGTTCACACTTTAACACCTCATCCTCAAGCTAGATGTCTTTCAGCAAGCTCTCCCACTCCCTGAAATCACAAAACTAAAGAGTGACTCAGCTGAGTGCCAGATCTGGTCACCCTTCCCCATGAACACCTCATTATATGTTCACAGAAACACTAAGAATTACTGAAAAAGTCATTTCTTTATATCCAATGCCATTTTCAAGATCATTTTAATGTAGTGCTGCAAATACGTTTACTGGGCACCAAAAGCTAATCCACTAATGACGTTTACAATGACCTTACATGTAAAAAGTACATCTTTGTGGTAAAATTCTCTACAAATTTCACTTCCGTTTGCATTTAAAGAGAAGTGCCAAATCATGACCCTATTCTCGTAGAGAAAGGAGAACGATGACGTCATGTAAAGTACCAAAACTCATAATATTTCTGTAAAACTACGATTTTGTAACAGACTAAAGACATTCTGACAATGTGGTGACAAAATCTGTTGGTTCATTTCTTTGAGAAAGAAACAAGAGAAGATTAAGAGAGGGAACACAAGGACAGAACCGCAATATTCAATTTAAACCTCAAACTAGTCATTTAGCCTCTCCATAATCCTCGGGTCTGGTGCTAAGTCTGGTAATTACTCTTATTGGACACAGATAACCATCACAAGTGTTTTGCTGCATGCTTCCTCCAAGTGGAAAAGCAATCAGTAGACTGGCAAAACCAGACACAGGGCCAGCTCATAAAGAAAAGTGGAGATGGAGGCCAGGAATCACAGCGCGCCAGCAGTCATCATCGCTTGAGCGTTGTGCAAACTGTCTCCTTTCTCGAGAACTGCCCCTGCCTTCACTCTCTCATAAACACCCACCCATCCTGTTTCAGGTGACAAAGTTCAGATGTACTGTTGTATAACAATAACAGTTCATCAGAAACCAACCTTTGCCCGTCTAAGGTGAGAGACATGTGAAAAGGCATAGCAGGTCATGAAACACTTGAGACTGAGATAAGCTACAATAGAAACTGACAAAGAACAACACAAGAGTGTCTGCTGGCTTTAGACAGAAAGCAAAAACACCCGGCTCTAGAATGGGGTTCAGATCTCCAGCTGAACATACTCCAGTACAGTGGCTGTTAGCTGGTTTTACCCCAGATTTTTCAAGTTACAACCAAACACCTATATTTAATGCTTAATGTAGTCAGGGGCAGGGCTGTGTTTTCTTTGACGCCAAGTAGATTTGTTGATGGTTTTTGAGGATGAGGGCATATCAAACATCCTTTCAGTGTTGCTATCTGACTAATTTGTTTGGGGGTCATAGTTTTTTGTTTTGCTTTGAAGGAAGGAAATTAATTCTCTCATTGAGAAAAAATGCAGTGACAGTAAAGTCAAGTCAATTAAATGAATGCATTGATTCACATAAGCACCTTTATTAAAGCAACTAGATAAGAAGAAAGCGCAAATATTTAATACTGACTCCATAGAATTCCTGTATCAACAAAAAGACAGGGCTATTGCAACTTTACTATCAACTGTCAGTAAATCATAATGGTAAGTTAAGTGTTCATACTAAAACACACACAGAAAAGTGTTCTAGAGCTTTACTGGAAATCCGTCAGTGCATTTGAGTCTGGGACAGGTCATGGCAGGTCCTCTCTGTACTCGTCTTCTCTCCCTCTTGCTTTATGGGCCCCACCTGCCTAATGTAATGGAGCTTGTATGGGGGTTGCTGCTCTTTCTTTGCTTAGCGTTTCATTTTTCTGTCAGTTCCCCAACCCCCCAACCATCACCACTACTGCTTACCTGACTGATGAATACCGAGGTGTACAAATTTCATATAGATTTTTCATGGATAAATCTTTTAATTAAACAATTCCTGCTCTATTTAAAGACTGTTTTAAAGATTCACTAAAGTCTACCTTTATTTCATGCATAAAACTACCTACCCGCCTATTGGATACCACTACATAACTATAGTGCAAACCAATAGCATCTGACTACAGTCTGTAAAGAAGCAACGCCGTTGGTTGGAACTATTGAATGAACACACTCTCTTTACTTACTGAGACATCAGTTCTGCCCCAAATTGCATTATGTATACCGTTTAGTTAAGCATGTCAAGTGATCAACATTTCAACTTTGTATTTTTGATTAAAGTGCATTGTCGGACACTTTAAAGTGCAATTTTAAGTGTGAACATGCTACCTGCAAAACGTATACGTCAAAACAATATTGAATAGTGCATACGTACAAAAGTTTTGAACTTTGAAAAATACATTTCATTTGGAGTATTTATGAAGAGAAATCAAGCAAAGTAACTAGAAAGTCAAGAAGCCGGAACTTGACACTCTCGCAAGTCAGTTAATTTTAACTATAGAAATTTTTTGTTAAAAAAACATTAATCTGCATCAGAGGACATGTGATAAACCCCACGGAGACGTAAGGTTAGTTTGTCAGATGCACTTTTTTTTTTTCAGATTTATGGAGCTTCCAAATCATGGCCACCATCCACCAGCATTACCAAGCATGGAAGGATACATTTTTATAAAACTCTGTGTTCATCTGAAAGAATAAAGTCATATACACCTAGGATGCCTTAGGGGTTAGTATTTTATTGCGTAATTTAAAATTTTGGCTTAACTACTCCTTTAACATAAATACTTTTTGCATGCTATGTGTTCTCGATTGGGACATGAGCATACACTATAATGCACAGACTGCCAAAAAACATGAGGAAAGCATCAGTCTTCCTGACCTCTAGTCGACATCCCACCATTCTTACAGCAGGCAAGTCAAAAATAAACACTTGATTTTTTAGGCCAAGGCAAAAAGAGGACTTTCCATTTCTAAAATAAGCTTAAATATGAGCCATGTAAGGTTAGGCGTATGTTTAAAGACATCAAACGCGTTTAATCGTGCCTGTCACCGCGTGTGAACGCACCTCGCATCTCTAATAGCGGCTGTCAACATTAATAGTCACTGCTTGAAATACATTTTCTATTCGCGTCCGACAGTAGTGCAAGCCGAGACGCACACTGCGTCAAAAAGCTACACGTAACGATAAAGAAAACCACATTTAACACTAGATATCTGACAGGCGAGCATAAGCTTCATAACCGAAGCCCAAAACAGTCCCACACAGGAATGAGTCTTGCTTGCTTATTCGGCAGAAACGTGTGAAAAAAAACGCTTTCAAGGTTAAGCACATAGAAAACTGCTTTCTGACACCATTTAGACTCTGGCTTGTAAAGTTAACGTTAACCGACCCAAATTCCCTTAAAGTCTACTGTATTGTTCTTAAAGAGAGCGAATTTTCCTGTTTGGAAACTCAAAATATTCTTGGGAACGTCTGGTGTACGTGGCGAGGAATTTAATTCGGCTTGACATTTCAGTCCTCGCGCGCAACATATAAAGTGCCAATCGAGCTTAAATGCTGTAAACGTAAACTTATTACAATACAAAGTGCGATGCTAATGACGTAGAACGCCTCAATCAGAGTACAGAGGGAATCTCTGGTGAAGGTCCCTTAAAATTAAGAACATACTCGATGATGTTTTAGTTACCGCTCGGCCACTAAACAGCCGCCGTTTGGAAAGTCCCGGGTGAGTTTACTCTCGCATCTCTACGACGCTATCATTACGACATCAGTTACAAAGTAGCTCGACTAAAATCGCCGCAGTCCGGCTTATCGAGCTCCTCCGCTGCAGAGAACAGGAGGGGGAGGAGGAGGGTGGCAAAGTTGCCGCAGTTTGGAGTTGTGTCTAGGGAGCAAGATTCCACCATTCAGCTCCCCTTCTACTAAACTAGCCTAATAGCCTCGCTTCGGATTTCTCTTACCTTGAGCACCGGGAGAAGAACGGTGACAATTTTTCGGAGGTAGCTCTCTGGAAGAGCAAAGTACTTCGCGTTTGACTTTTTGAGGATGAATATAGCAGCTCTCAGCAGGGTCCTCGCTAACGTTAGTTCCTTCTCTCACCCCCTCCCTTGCGCCGCAAGATCAAACCATCACATTCCTTCGAGATCCAAACAATGAAAAAGGTGGGTTTTCCTTTGCCAAGAAAGACCCACCCCTAGAACGACTACGCCGCCTGTGACCGCAGAAAGAACGCCCTGTCCGGTTAATACAGTCCCGCCTTCCCCGATGAGAGGGAAAGAGCGACGGTTCAGACCAGCGTTGAGCTCTAGAGGAAGCTTGGGGAATAACGGAAACAGGATTTTTTTAGTACTATTATTAATGGTGTTAAAACTTTTCTTACAGTTTTAAAGAAACACTAAAACACATTTTTTTTTTTAAAAAAAGTGAGCTATATCAATTTAACTGTAGGGCAATAAAATATTTAAACAATTTCTTGTATCAAACAAATAGTTTTCTAACAAATTGCAATTATATTAAATATTTTTTAAATATAAATTAATAAAATATATTAACATTAACACCGACAACAACATCAATTGTTACCTAATTTTACTAGTCTCCATTATTGTCTGTGTAAAAATCATATTGTATTGTTGTTAGGTCACAAAAAAGAAAAGTTACTCAAAGGCAACAGTGCAGTAGGGTTAAATTAAACGTATTCCCATTAACATATATAGAATAACATGATATTAGGTGTTTCACTTAAACACTTTTATAAAAAATAGTGGTCAGAAACAGTTCAAGCACTGTTGAAAAGGCAGCGGTCTTGACGTCCTTGGGTTTCTAAAGCAGGATATGAACCAGCATCTGATTGCTGGTTTACAGCCTCAACCCACAAGCTACCACCAAAATCACAAACACCCTTATATTTTTAGGACCCACACTGTTTTAGGTTGCATTCTTTTTATTCTTCATTAGAGTAATTTCAAAGCAATGCATTGCGGTTTCTCATTAGAAAAACAACTCTCTCACTCCACTTTTTTTGCTAGATGTTGAGATGAAAGAACGCGTGACAGTGTTATTTTCTATGGGGAGTTCAAACATTTATATCCACTCCAAATGCAGACAGTCCTGTTTTTGGTCCAAAAAGAATGGAAAACATTTAATTCTGAGAGCAACAGTATGTTAGCGTGGTTGCCAAGTTTCATCCTAGTTCGGCAATTTACTATTTAAGCCCTCAGTGTACTCATTGAACCAGGCATGCATTTAGTATTATTACAGCCTAAAAAGTAAATGCCTCCCACCAATCCACAACCAGACCTAGACTCAGTGTTTACAAGTCAATCTATTATATGTTTTGTTTAATTATGAAATAATATAAGAGCGATTATCATATCATATCATATGTTTATACATCAAGTCAGTAGACATGAATGAACCAGGCTGACTTCATCACAGTCCAAGCTTTATATACACTCTGTTCATGGCAGTTAACATTTCTCTTTCTCCAGTGGCAGTGATCCTGAATAAGCACAGTATGGCAGAAATAAAATTCTAAAAACAGCCTAGTGGCCTCAGAGTAGTTAAAGTGTTACCAACTATAGTTAAACCTGCCATGGTCAAGGATAATCTTCACTATATGACTTTGATCTGCCTGTTTTAGGAGAATAATGCTGTATTTTATTTGCCATGACAGCATTTATATATCTATATTGATGTTGCAAGTATCAACCATTAGGTTAGCAGGGATGGCACATAGGATACAACAGAAGGTTAATAAATTGCTAGCAAGATATGTCATATATATATCAAGACAATATAGCAAGGTTTTTTGTTTTTTTTACTTTTTGTATCTTCACATCTGAACACCTGTAAAGAATATGAATGTCAGTGGATAAAGCACAAGTGGCATTCACAGATCTCTCACTCCTACACAAGCTGTCATTGGTTAAATCAAAACAAAGTCCTTCACTCCTTAATTATTTTTGTATAAGGCCGCTGCATGTCACAGCAGGAAAAGCTGTAGGTGGAGAGAACATCACAAGCTCTCACTTTGGCGATCCGTGAGCTAGATATGGGAAAATATGCTCTTACATAACATACTAGACACTTTGTCATATGACCACCCCAGTTATTTAGGTTATTGCCTCGCACAGAACAGGTAATAAGTTTTAGGCTTTGCTTGCAAGGTGCGATTACTTTGTTTGAATAAATTGAAAGACGCATGGAGATCACAAACAACATATCTATTTGTTACATATTTTTATTTCATTAATTTGTGTCATTCTGATGTTAAATTATTTAAAAGAACAGCCTCAGCCATGTGAAATGCACGATACAAAAGCAAGGCATGCTGGGACATGCCCCGGCATCAGTGTGTCACAACACCACAGAGAAGTTTTAAGTATTCTTGCTGTGCTGTCTCTTTATCTCTTTCTCTTGTGCTGGTATATTTTTCACTCTCTCTTACATTAAAATGCGGGCTTGCAGATGTTAGAAGAAGAGATTTATATTCAGTGAAATGTAATCAACCTTTATCGAATGTTTTTTTTTAGACACTTATACAAGCTGTTCTATCTGTAGTGCAGAGTTGTAAGTCATCCATAATATAATCCATATTAACAGTATCAGATCAGATCAAGATTAGACATAAGATTGCTCGTGATGTCTTTCTCACTGTTCTCAACAGAGCGGTCCCAAGATGTAAACAAACCATGTTGTGATGTCATCTAAATATGAGAGGATATATGCAGTGAAAGGTTTTTCAGCTTCTTTTGGAATGTGGCTCAGTCTATCTCCACAATATCTCATGAAGCCTTTGGGCTGCAGTCCAACATTCCCCAAAGAGCACCTGGGTGCATTTGCCCCATCTCCTCCCCAGATTCCATTTGCAGGACAGAATGATTGAAGTTTTAAGAAATGCAATGAAAATAATGGTGTGTTGCCCAGACAGAGTGCATTTTAAAAGTGTTCTCTCAACAAAAGTGACATAGCTCCAGAGTTATGCGAAATTAATTTTTATTACCAACAACACGAGTGTGATACAGAATGTAGCTAATACTGAGTAAGCTACATTAAATTACTGTAACGCCACACACAGTACTGGTTTAATTCCAGAATTAATCATTGTTTCTGAGTGAATCTTTTGATAATTCATTGACTCTAGTCACTAGTTTCTAATGATATAACTGCATATCAGCAGTGTTGAAAAGATGAGCAGAACAAACTGACAGATGTGAGTTATGATTATAAACTTCATAGGAAACATTGCCATCTAGAGAACTTTGCGTGCATGCAGGCCTACATAATACACAAATCCCACATTTGCTGAAACGCTATAAAACTACATGTAAGACCCACTTTCGTTATCCTGATTGTATGCCACCCAAGCGTAAAGTCCTGAACATTTAAAAAAAAGAATAAAAAATTAATCTCAGAGACCATAAAAACCACAGTGAGAATGTTTCATAAAGATGGCTCGTAGATGGCGTGAAGTGTGTTTTTATTGTGCCCTGTGGTTTGTTCTGCTCTCATCTCTGTTGCAGGCAGTGCTACCCACCATAACAGCAGTTTGGTTAAAGACTATCGTTAACCTTAATCCAGGATTTAGTCTATGGCTCCATCAGGGCTAGAGCTGTGTGTTTGCTGTTAAAGTTAATATATATTAAAACTAAAGTAGCATTGCATGAGGCAACTCACTTTAACCATAAACTCAAGTATTTTTCCACCCCTCTTTTTTATTTATGAGCTTTGTCTTTTAACAGAGAAAAACGGCATGATTTTGTCAACATATGTTGCTGTGCTTGTGAATTTCTTTTCATCTTTCACAGACTGGATCCTTCTAGACTGAGCTCTCTGGTCTCGTGAATGATGAGCACAGTGAGAGAATAAATAAAAGAGATTGTTGTGCCTGAAGGGGAGTAGCTGCTCTGCATTTGATTTTCTGTTGCGGTGTAGCCATAGCCAAACTTTTTCTGCTAATATTTGCTATAGTCATTTTGTGTTCTTGATTGTATTGCTTGAACTCCACTCCCAGCTAACACACAACGTAACAGTTACGTAACATATTGGTAATTTCATGATTTACCAATAGGCAATGTAACCATGACGTCATACTCACATAATCCCATTACCATCCTATTACCAACTCACGACGTCAGTGGTGGTCGAGGTGGTAGGAAATTATTTTTTTAAATCAAAATGATTATTGTAACTAATGATGGGTCATATCAAATATACATATTTAGGTCATATACAGATTTAGCGTTTTGGGTTATATAATTTTTGAGGATTAAAAATATTATAATCATACTAATTGAAAAATGTAACAATTATACTACACCTTTTTATAGTCCTAATGGGCAAAGAGAAACATTTGAAATCTGTACAGAATTAAAGGCATGAGACAGTATTCTTGATTCTTTGGTGCCCCTATGTGGCCACAATAAGATCTGCATAGTAAGGTGGGCCACGCCTGATTTTGTTTCTAGTTTTCTTAACCCTTTAACAGGCCCCTCAACTCAAGTTCGCTATTGAAACATCCTATAGACTATTCTCAACTCAACTTGATTAAGACATAGTACAGTCACTCTTGAGATATGGGACAAAACAGGTCCTGCATGTGTAACTGCTATTAGATTTAAAAATACTAATGTTTTCAGTTTTAAATATTATGAGGGATTAATAATAGAATGTATTTAACACAATTATCACCTTCAATTTAATTTTCTTATTATTATACCTAATCTACTCTGATTGTCCTCTCACTGCATCTAAAACAGTGTGTCCAGCCAGAAGGGATTAATCATTTTCTTATATAAAATGGATAAAAGCTTTTAATGATGAAAAAGAGCCTGTTTTATCAAAAATAATATTTCCTGTCAAAGTGTAGCAGTGAGGCTCCTCCTCCTTAAAACTGATTGACCGGTTGCTCATCAATGGTCCTTTCATTGCCCATGAGGGAAATTTGTGGGCAAGGTAGTATGGCATCAAGAGTCACGCCCCTTTGCACCATGCATCACATTTTGTCGCTATCAAAAAATAGCGACAAAATGTCCTGTGTTTTTGGCGGCGTAAGAGTTTTCCCGGGAGTGATGAGCGTCGATCATTGTCTATGGTAGGGTTGTAACGGCATACCGGTATGGCAGTTTATTGTGAAATTGACATGTACGATTATCATATCATGTACATTTGCTTATCCCCGGTTTTGAAAAACAAAAAAACCTGAAACCTGGGGCCTGTACCATGAAGCTGGATTAGCTGGCTAGCCAGGTAAGTTTAGGATTAGTTTGCACCAATCCTGGGT
>JAUMHR010000072.1:10203575-10219331 GCA_032361145.1 Enteromius fasciolatus | reverse complement strand
CCAAATCCAGCTGTATTTCAACCCAGCATCCAGCTGTTTAACCAGAGCTGCATCGTTCTGCCCTAACACACTCATACAAAGATAATGTTTGTAGTAGTATTTAACGATACTTTAGCATTAAATGTAACTTACTGTCTTCAGGGTACGTTCACATGAAAATGCAAGGCACGTCACTTCCTCCACCAATTTCAAAGCGCTTGGGCTTCTGTAGCGTCTGCTGTTACTAGGCAACCATGACAGTGCTGTCAGCTACAAAATCATTTCCTGCTTTGGATTTTAAACTGCGCGGCTCTATTGAAAATATGCGGGCAAATCCACTTTATATTAAGTTTTAAATAATCAATAAATACCATCCAAGACTGACTTTTATAAATAATAATTTATTAAAAAATAATTTCTCATCGGATCTACACGATTCACGTGCAAATTTCGCCTAACAGAGGGACGAGGCGTAGCTAAAGGAGTGGAGTCCCGTGACGGTGGATGGTGGAGCTGCAGAGGCGAAGGAGCCCGGTGGAGCTTGTGGACTGATGGGCCACAGTGGAGAGAAGGAGGCTAGGGGCCATGGGGGAGCAGACTGGAGCAGACTTGGAGGGCTGAGGTGGAGTCCGGGACTCAGAGGCTGGAGGCGGAGATGAGGGACAGATGGCAGTCCTGCATAGCTCGCCCCATATTGACTCCTGGCCGTGACTGGCAGACTGGATTCTTAGGGTTAAGGAACGGCACTCCTGGTCGTGACTGTGGAACGGAATCCACATGACATTAACATTAAGGACCGACAAGGGAGACTGGGGAACACATATATAGTGGATAAATATACACACGGAAATCATGGGAGAACTGAAAACACCTGGGGAACACAGCGGGGAACAAATTAACACAATTAACTAATCGTGAACAGGAACAACCAAATATGGGCATACACATGGGGCAAGGGGCACACAAGACTGACAATTAAATATATTTCTTTTAATGAAACCATTTAATTACACTGAACAAGCCATAATAATAATAATAATAAAAATAAATCAATTTACATAATATCAGATATCGTATAGGTTACTTCCGTAACCCAGGTTCCCTGAGACACGGGAACAAGTACTGCGTCTGCTAAGGCGCTATGGAAAAAACTCATTTTTTCCCCCTAACTGAAGCCACTTTTAATCATTTAATCATTGGTTGTGCAGTGGTATAGCGCTGTGTAGCTCTCTCAGTGTCCCGGCATCAGATTTTCTGGCCGCTAGAAGTTTGGCTTGAAATACCTTGAAATACCTGCAGCACAGCCATTGAGTGAAGGGTCGAGGCTGCCTGTCCAGCAGAGGAGAAGGCTCAGCCGGCAAGAGCAGTGGTCAACCTGCACGGCTTTGATGGGTTGGTGGGCTTCGCCTTCCAGCCTATGGCAGTGGGCGGGCAGAGATGAGCGGCCACAGACTCGTCCAGCGGCAGCAGCTTTTCATAGCACTTTGCGTTGCGAAGTAGCACTGAGTAGGGAGACCGCCAGGACTTCATGAGTTTTTTGTGAACCTCGGGGAAGAATGGCGTAGTTTTCTGTCGAGAAGCATGTGGGTGCCCCGGCAGGATCCACTCATCCAGATGGCTCCACAGGAGTGGAGTCCACTCCAAACCGAGCTCTGCATCTGTGGCTGCAAAAGACATGGAGTCCTCTTGCAGCTTGTCCTCGCTGTTTCCAAATGAGACGAGGCCGCTTGCAGCTTTGGAGGGACACTGCTCTTCATTCAAGAAGAGAACAGGTGAAACAGTTCTCTGGGGAGGTGACGAGGCATGCAGGGGCTGAGCCTGATCATCCTCACAGCGCTGTGCCCCTCTGCCCCGCCGCCTCGTATGAGGCGGGAGGGCTCGGGGGCTGGAGTCGTGTCCTGAAAAGGACACTATCCGAGTGCGGAGAGTGCCAAGACTGAGTGCCTCGCAGTGCGGGCATTCAGCACCGGTAAGAGTGGCTTCTGCAAGGTGCTTACCCAGGCTGTCCTCAATGTGCAGGGTGATCCTGCAGGTTGAACAGCGGTGACAGGGCATCTCAGTCGCTTGGAGAAATTTGCTCTTTGAGAAATTTTAAATGTCGGATGGCAGCAGAGGAATTATCCAGCTGCTGTGGCATTGTTCTACGGCGTAGGCTTCATCATCAGGGACAGCAAAGTTGAGCGTCGCTGAAGGAGAAGAAATCTGAAGTCCTACGGAGGAACGACCATTATATACACATGGCCTCGCCCACTCATGAGAGCTTTGGCAGGAGCCGCGGCCATAGGTTGGCGCAGCACGGTGTCCAACCGATAGGTTTATATAGAAACCTCTGCACAACCAATGGCCATGCAGTTTCACTGCGTGATTAAAAAAGGCTTCAGTTAGGAGGAAAAAAGGAGTTTTTCCCATAGCGTCCTAGCAGACTTAGTATGAGTGAAAGTGTCGACAGGGAACGCCAGCACACCAGTACTAAAGCATTATACTCTAGTGCCCCTCCTCTTAATTCTACTCACCTGCTGCCTCCAGGTCCTAGAGTTCATCAAGGTGTAACACAAGACTCAAGTCAAACCCAAGCAATGCAGAAACTCACCCTCCTGCAGGTGGAGAGAACGAACAGACAACAGTGAGAAAATGCAACTAGACAGGCAAGAAAAAGGAAAGCCCAGAAAGAAAACAAGACAAATTAATTTGCTTTGTAAAACCCCTCCAAACAGTTAACTGAAAGTGCTTTTACTAAAAGACTTATTACAGCAATCAATTTAGTTTTGTTTCATTTGTCCCTCGGAAACCAATTAGTAATTTAATTTCACTCAGATTTACTACGGTTTCACTGAGAGCGGGAATGTAGCATAGAGGAAACTAAAGAAGACTATTGATCTGATGCTAATAGGAAAATCTGCACAATTGGAGCGGTTGCGTTGGGGTGCGCCTGAAGAACGAGAGAGACAGAGAGTAATGGAAACCCCAAGTTTTCTTGTACAAAGTAAATGTTTGATTTCCCACTGGGAGCGATAACAAAGTAATCGGATTCCACGCATTCACTTTGTGCGCAGCTCAGCAGTTTCCTCGTAAGGCCTGTTGTTGTCTTTTAAAGGCTGACATTCTAATGAATAATCATAGCCTGTGTGTGCTGCATTTCTGCCGTCATTGAATATTCATACTGAAGAGACAACTGCTGCCATAAATATACCACTAGGTGGCAGCAGGAGGCAGCAAATGACACCAAGACCTCTTGTTTCTTATTTCTTTTTGTCAGGCCTCTTGGTTTCGCTGAGGCTGTGCGGTCATGACGTCAGATGACACAGGAGAGGCTGTAAAGATTGACAGTGGCATCCCAGAATGCCAAAAGAATTTCACTGGTAGTTCTTCTGACACAGTCGACATTTGTTCAGTGAGTTTGAGGACTATTGTTTGTTACAGGCATAACAAGAGGTCATGATGGCACAGTTAAACGGCCTGTCAAAGCCCCGTACGCCGCAGTGTCTGTGTCAGCTTCTGCCTCCGCCGCTAGAAACATCCGCTCTGCGCAAATAACAACTGCCACTGCGCATCTCCGTTCACCCCCTCCCCTCGCACCTGCCCTGGTCGTTCACTTAGTATGAGATGAGATGCCATTCATGTGTTTGATGGCGCTGTTTGTGTGGATTCCTCCCCTGAGGCAGAGGAACGCCGCTGTTTATCATGAACGGGGGTTTTGCAGTCTCATCATCCATTTTGTGGGAAGCTGGCGCGCATGGGGGAAATTGGATGTCAACTGTGTTTGTCACATTAATGGGAAACATGTGTGATTGTGACAGACAGGAGCTCGCTGTGGCGCTTCACTGCTTCCCTCAGAGCCCTCCAGAGAGAGATAGAGAGAAAGAGAAAGAAAGATTTGGGGGAGGGGGATCACGCAAGAGAGAGAGAGAGAGATTGGAAAGAAAGAGAGAGTTACATTTCTGGAGAGATCAGGAGGAGAGAAAGGGAGAGATAGAAAAAAGTGGAAAATAGATTCAGTCTGAAGCTCCACATGCATCATGTGGCATTTTCCTGTTGTGCTGCCACCACAAGAACTTATGAACTCTGAGTATTTTGAAGGAACTAAAACTAATGTGGCCTACAATTTCTGGAGAAAGCTGTTAGTATTATCATTCATCCCGATAAATGTTACTGCTTGGCTGGCAAAGTGGCTCTTATACTGTTTGAAAAAATAATTATTAGACTGTACTTACTGTATGGTTAGTGTAATTATGCATAATGAATTGTTTTTATAATAGTAAGTACATGTAACAAGGACACATTATCTTAAAATGTTGCCAAAATAATAATTATCATTTTCATTTTTCATGCATTCATAAATTTTTCTTTAAAGGGCCCATCAGATGACCATTTTCCAAGTTGACATGATTTTTCAGGGCTGTGGTATCAAACTCAATTCCTGGAAGGCCACAGCTCTGCAGTGTTTAGCTCCAAATCACACCTGCTTGGAAGTTTCTAGTGATCCTGAAGACCTTGATTATCTGGATCAGGTCATGAGTCTGAATGAAAAGTTTGTAACATACTTTGGATAGAATTTCTCACTGGTAGTGTAAAACAACACCCTTTCCCCCTGCCAAAAACAGCTCTTTTCACAGCAAGCCATTGAACTGCATTGTCCTTTAAATGCTAATGAGCTCTGCTGACCCCGCCCCTTTCCCTCTGTGTGGTGATGCACAGTTCTCTGAGAGACAGTAAACTTCATTCATTGTGAAACTTGCTACCTAAGCACATTATTAGGCTATTTGCAAAATTCATTAAAAAAATATACTCACTTTTTCTGGAGCGGTATTTTTAGCATTATAGTTTAACTTTAAGTACTGAGTCATATTAGTTACCTACATGAACAATATTATGTGTATTATTTATATTGAGGGAATAAAGCAAGGAATAATCAATTGGAATGTGAAGATACTTTTTCATTTCAGTTATAGGGAAGAAATGCTTTCTGTATCTGGACAGTGCAATAATAATAACAATAATGCACTGCTGTATTTTAATGCCATTTAATAGAGAAATAGTTTTGCCTTCAGATGGTGCAATTACATTGTCTACCAGCAGGGGCTAACTGGACCATCCCAAACCTTCCTTGACCTCTCGACTAAAACGCTGAATTTTATTTTAGATCACTCATCTTTTTTCTTCCCCTTTTTTCTCTTTCTCTCCATTGCTCATTGATGCCCAGAGGTAATTAGGCAATTAAGGGCTAATTGAAAAGCTTTGTAGAGACAGCTGAGGGCTCAGAGATCCCTTAGCAACATACTGAATCACCTTAACAAGGCAAAAGATACACGCACAGACTCTGAGACGATAGCACGTGCACACTGTTTTAGAAAACAAAGGCGGCGCTATCAAAGATTAAAAACTCACATAATAAACAGCTAAACAGAAGAACCTGAGGACAAAGATGTATTGATGATGCTGGCTGACAGTAACCATGCAGAGGCTGCCAATGCCTTATAGAGAACATGCTGACTCTCCAGATGTAATTCATGTGAAATATATTCCATCTGAACCAGTTTCTGTCTCTAACACTATACAATGCTTTTAAAACTACATTTGGCTGAGCACAGTGCACCACAGGACATCAGGCCTCTGAGAAAACAGATCCCTTGGAGTAAAAGGCAGTATTTTACAATAGAAAGTCAATGTAAAAAGAATGATTTGGGGGAAGATTTGTTCAGGGAGAATTACGCATTAAAAAAAAAAACACTGAACAAACTCAATTAATTTAGAAAGGAAAAGAAGAAAAAAGGTGTAAGGAAAGAAAGATTCCTCTGGGATGTGGATGGCTTAAGATGGAAGCTTCTAGTGTGGAGGTCAGGGGATCTAGAGACTCAAGGGTTCTGTTTTCTATTTCCAGAGGTATAAAGTTGCAGATTAAAGGTGTTTGCTCTCTTTGTCCAAGATTTGTATGTTTCTGAGCGATTCCAAATGGTGGGTTTTACTTGGAACAATGTCAAATATCCTATTGCGTTTCTCTGTTCCCTTTTACAGTTTTTGCAGTTTCCTAAGTGTTCCTCAATGTTCCCCAGAGGGTCTTCCATCTGATCCCTAGTGCTTTACAAAGGGCAATATAAAGGTTGCCATCTTTTTCTCACCTCATACTGCTGTTTTCGTTTTGGATGGGGAAGCTTTACACCTACCAACCCACCTGATTTAAAAATGCATCAGAATGTATGGCCTCACACAAACACACTGCTGATACCTTAGCAAGTAGAACCACTTACATACATAAGCGTTTGAACTGCTCTTGCCGCCAGCCTATGTAAAGTGAGTGTAAAGAATCGTTATTCCTAATTTAAAGGCATTTAAGATGCATTAGCTCTTCTATAATTACTTAAAACTCAATTACGAGAATCCACTGAAGTGCAAGCCTCAGCTGCAGGGCTCAAGCCACAGACAGAAGAACTGAATTGGTGGAGAGATACTGAGATAGCGATAGAAAAAGAACACAACGTTGTTGGGTGGAGGCAGAACATGGGGACACTCCGGAGCCGGAAGTAGTCTAAAAATGTGCACTGGGGACGATGGAATTAAATGGAACTACACACTACAGTCAAAAATACCGTACAAGACAAGGTTATTAAAACAATTATTAAGGAGACCTTTTAATTCTACGTTGTTACTGTACAAAGCACACTTTAAAAGTGTTTCAAATGTCAGAAACATTAAAAGTGTACTGTAATGAGGGAGACGGGGACAACATTCGGAAAGGAAACCGCTTTGTACAGAGGTAAACTTACAATACTCAGCGGTTAGACTACTGCATGCAAACTGCTTTTAAAGTGGAGACAAGAGGGTTTACGAGGGGGTGGAGCTGACCAATTGTCATGGGCGTCAGCTAACAAGGGAGCAGAGACTGAACAGGGGAAACACACTTCATAATAAGAGTCCTTAGAGTACAATGCAGAAACACACATAGGGGTAACACACATAACTGTACGGGGTGCAGTGCCCTCTGGTGGAGCTCGAGGGCACTCTGGCCGGTGATCGTAACGTACTTTAAGTTCACTTAAGCTGCCTTTCATTTAATAAATAATATAAAAGGTTTTTGAAATGTACACAAGTGCACTTTTATTTCAATTAAGAACACTCCATTTTTACAAGGGGGCACATTGATCCAGAGATCAAGTCTTTTTATTTAAGTTTTTTCTCATGATGCTGTTGTGCTCATGGAAAAGAGAGCATTTCAGCTCTCTTCTAGCACTTTTCTGACAAACTGTCTAAGAAGTTATATGCAATAATATAAAGACTATAAATAAATATATTTGAAATAATTTAACAGCGCATCAAGTGGTTATTTTATTCAACATGAAACTAACTTCTCATTGTACAGCCAATTTAAAATTCTCGTTGATCAATCTACAAGCTTTATTAAACTTCTGACATTTTATTTGATAACTTCATCAATACTGTCAGTGGATGAATGCATGAACATGCAAATGTCAAAAATAACTTTTGTTGGCCTAGAGGAAACACTTTTACCTTGTATATATGAGGGTATTTTGGGGTTCTAATCCACTTTATAGTAATTTTCTGTTAAAACTGTGATTGTCAGTGGATGCATAATAGGATGCTGTTGTTTGCATTCTGTTTTCTGATTGCAGTTGAGCGGATAAGCCGTGGAAGTGTGTCTGAATGCAGTGTGTGGGAAATAATGTTGTTCACGCCTTCTACCTCTGATTGTGGCCACAACGAAAACAAGACATTAATAAAAATTGCATTTTAGCAATGTACCACCACTCATTAGGAAAAAATAAGAAGCAAACAAAGAATCAAAAACGATACAGAAATGAAATCCTCTACTCAACAACTGGTGACGCTTTATCTGTAAAACACACTGCTCCCATGAGCTTTTTCCACAAGTGCTGACAACAAAATCAGCAATGACAAAAAGTGCTTAATGATGATCAAAATCTCAGTTGTACGACAACATACACGATCCTGGGGGAAACAGGGATTTACTCACACTAAAAATATATCTAATTTAGATTTCATATGAGCAGCTCTAGCAATTTGTTGGTGTAACTAGTATGAAAATAGAATTAAAATGGAATGAGAGGGAGGAAGAGCGATAAAGAGGAAGGGATCTTTGGAGATTTGCTGGATGGAGGGTAAAGCAGATGGCCCAGCACTGTTCCTACCTGCTGGTGGGTGTGGGTGGATCAGTGTACACACTTGTGTACACGTGTATGTGTGTTCTCATGCGTGTGTGTTTACATGGGTCAGCAGGGTTACGCCAGCTCTATCTCAGTTCTGAGCCAGATGGTACCAGAGAGGATGGTAGACCCCTGCTACCATGTAAACAGGTTGCCAGGCCAACAGAGAGATTCACCAAAGAGGTATATAAAATATCAGGTAAACAGTGTTGTCTTGCCACTAAGAGAATACAATACGTGGCTACAGAATTATATTAAATAGTATATTGAAATACACACACAAAAGCATATGATACTGGAGAACATACAGGATTACATTTTTATTCATTTATTATTGCTTTATTTATACATTTAATAAAACTGTTTGAAAGCAATCAGCTTCTTCAAAATAATATCACTGGAATATACTGGAATATCTTTAGGGGTCTCACACATTCTTCAGCAACCCTTGCAACGTGATCTTTAACTCAGTGTGAATTCCCATTTGCAATTTATTTCACTTCTTTAATATGACACATTTTTGAGGTAAACAGGATGAGGGGTAAGTTATTAGATTTTGATTGCAAAGGCAATTGTTTTTATTTGGAATAATGTGCACCAATGAGTCGTTCAAATAGAACCAAAAAATGCATTAAGAAAGTAAATAGGGTCTATTTTGATTTCATGTTGATTTTTAATATCTTCCCAGCAGGAGGAAGAGACCAAGGTTGTCAATTGTATTTGTCTGTGAACTTCTGATTTAATGTAGGGTGATTGAATAGCTGTTAGTTTGGCTGTTATTTTCAATTAAGAACACATTTTTATCTCATATTTAGTTCTTCAGTAAAAGCATTAGTATTTGAGGAAATCTGATATCATGTTAGCATTTTTATTTTTATTTTTAATAATTTATTCATTGAGATACTTTAAATCCCACCTGGTCACATGGCATAAATGTAAGCGAGGAGCTCCGGTTCATATCCTGTGTAATACGGTTTGACATAACAGTTCTAAATGCCTTTATATATCAGTTTTATATTTGTTAACACTTGGGAAAGTTTAGAGTTGGATTTGCTGTAGGGCATATTTCCAGCATTAACTTTTAGCAATATGGATATGGATATGGATATTTCAATTCTGAACCTATATCAACGTAATAAAAATGTATCAGGGTTCACGTACTGAATCTGTTTTAGCGCCACTCTTTACTCTTCACATTTCTCTTTCAAACTGCGGAAACATTCAGTAAGGCACGTAAAAATGGTGTTGCACACAGAAGTACATATTTTCATGTGACCAGTTTGTTTAAATGACATACATAACAATGTAAGCCTACATCGTTTTTGAAGTTAAAAAATCAAGTTTGTGATTCCAGAGTAAATGCAATGCACTTATTGCAAATTTTTTAAAGCCCAGATACACAAACATAATTACTTTTTATAACAAGCAATGCTATTTTTACAAACGCGTGTACGCATACATACAACTTTCCTCCCACACTTTCATATTAAATTAGATATAGCCAAATGCTGAGAGACTTTAGTCTTCTCTTTAGGAGCTGCTTTAGATGACTAATCAGCAACAACAGTAACTGAGAAATTAGCATTTTCCTGCTGCAGGAACTGCTCACTTAATTACAGCTTCACTCTGCCACTTCACTGGCCCCCTCTCTCCTAAACACACTGCTCTCTTTCTGTCACATGCTCTTTTTCTGGTTCTTTCCATCTTTTCATCTGCTTCTCGCTCCTCTCCCTGTCTCAATCAGGATTCTATTGTGTGCTCAGAGTATTTGGTACTCTGAACCAGGCATGGGCTTGTCAGTCTAGATTTGCTTTCATCATCAGCGTCTACTGTGTTTAAGTGGCTCCCAATTACTCCCTGCCTCTCTTTCTGTCTCTTTCCCTTCTTTCTCTCTCTTGCACACCTGTAAACCATTTCACCATAAAGAGATTACCACGGTGAATGCTCTCACCATGCGTAGGCCTGGGTAAAAGCAGACTTTCTTGTTATTCTCTTCATTTACCAGAATTTCGATTATTAAGACCAAACTGTGAATCCTTACGCCAATTATCAGTTGCTCTGTAATGTAATGTACCAAGAAGTCTCTCTATATCAATGTTTCATGCCCTGTGTTTAACCAAAGCTGTTCCTGTTGAATTGTAAAGCAGTTCAGCATTTTAGAGACAGCTTATCCTGCAAATTATTTCATATGTATTTATTTAAATATTTTATGTTCATTATGTTCAATATGTTCATTTATGCAGTACATAATTATGAAAATTATTTAAATATATTTATACTCTCTTGCTCTCTTTATATATAGTGGGTACAGAAAGTATTCAGACCCCCTTAAATTGTTTACTCTTTGTTATATTGCAGTCATTTGCTATTTTTTTTTCTCATTAATGTACCAACAGCACCCCATATTGACAGAAAAACACAGAATTGTTGAAAATTTTGCAGATTGATTAAAATAAGAAAAAAAAAGTTGCTTAGTATTTAGTAGAACCACTCTTTTGATCTAATAAAGCCATGAGTCTTTTGGGGAAAGATGCAACAAGTTTTTCCACACCTGGATTTGGGGATCCTCCGCCATTCGTCCTTGCAGATCCTCTCCAGTTCTGTCAGGTTGGATGGTAAACGTTGGTGAACAGCCATTTTTAGGTCTCTCCAGAGATGCTCAATTCAAGTCAGGGCTCTGGCTGGGCCATTCAGAAACAGTCACAGAGTTGTTGTGAAGCCACTCCTTCGTTATTTTAGCTGTGTGCTTAGGGTCATTGTCTTGTTGGAAGGTAAACCTTCGGCCCAGTCTGAGGTTCTGAGCACTCTGGAGAAGGTTTTGGTCCAGGATATCCCTGTAATTGGTCACATACATCTTTACCTCAATTGCAACCAGTCGTCCTGTCCCTACAGCTGAAAAACACCCCCACAGCATGATGCTGCCACCACCATGCTTCCCTGTTGGGACTGTATTGGACAGGTGATGAGCAGTGTCTAGTTTTCTCCACACATACCGCTTATAATTAAGGCCAAAAATCTTAGTCTCATCAGACCAGAGAGAGTCTTATTTCTCACCATCTTGGAGTCCTTCAGGTGTTTTTTTTAGCAAACATGTGGGCTTTCATGTGTCTTGCACGGAGGAGAGGCTTCCATTGGGCCACTATGTCATAAAGCCCCGACTGGTGGAGGGCTGCAGTGATGGTTGACTTTCTACAACTTTCTCCCATCTCCTGACTGCATCTCTGAAGCTCAGCCACAGTGATCTTTGGGTTCTTCTTTACCTCTCTCATCAAGGATCTTCTCCCCCGATAGCTCAGTTTGGCCAGACGGACAGCTCTAGGAAGGGTTCTGGTCATCCCAAACGCCTTCCATTTAAGGATTATGGAGGCCACTGTGCTCTTAGAAACCTGCAGCAGAATTGTTTTTGTAACCTTGGCCAGATCTGTGCCTTGCCACAATTCTATATAAATATATATGTATACTTACATGTTTTCTTTTAAATTCTTTCTTAATCAATATAAATTATGAAACAAATTCAGTTAATACACTTACATTTATATAGTCAGATATTTTCTTTTAGCTGCCTTCTCAAACAATTGTGGAAGCAGCAGTTATCCTTACTTGCAAATGTGTGAAATTAAATTCATGATTTTTTTCACAACAATCTCTTAATCCTCAGCAGACACTCTCTCACAAAACCGAATCAAACTGGGTATGACAGCGTGATTGGCTGTTTGCTTTCTGGTGCAGGCACTCCAGAGTTTGTTTTTGTCAGCTCTAAACTCAACTAGCTTATAAACGAAGAAAGTTCTAAACGACTTTTATCGATTCTTGTTAGTGAATCAAAAACATAGCGCAATTAACTGGTGTAGCGCCATATATAGAAAAAGATGATTTTTACAGGTACAGTATATTACTAGTCATTATAGGGGGCATATGATGCGATTTCAATTTTTCCATTTCTTTAGTGTGGTATATAACTGTGGTATGTGTGCATGTATAAGATCTGCAGTGTTACAAAGCTAAAAGTCTCCCACAAAATGATTTATTTTATCTAAAAGAGGAGGCTAATCCAGAACGGGTTAAAACAGCTTATTCAAAAAACACATCCCCATATGTGTATGTCACAATGTGGTAAAATTTGCATAATGCAGCCCGAATGGTCATGCAAAGAAAGAAGGCATGGTTTCAGTAACAGCAAAAGCACTTACAGTATTTGGCTTTCCGAAAGTAGATAAGACATTATTAACTAAAGAAAATATGTACATCAATTTTGAAAGCTGAATTTGCGATTATGGGAAGGGGCATTACATTCATGTGCTTGTGGTATTCTGCCAATCACAATGCTCTGGGTCAGAGCATTGTCAGAGCAGACCATGTTTGTCAGAAGGAGTGGCTTTGTAGAAAATGATGTGTTTGATAAAGACAGGATATAGAGGAGCTATAACATTGTACATGTACAGTATTTAAAAAAAAAAAATTGTGTTTTTGCATATTAAAGCATGTCAACATAGTCTGTTGCACCAAAAACACCATATAATAATATCATATGACCCCTTTAATATACAGTGTGAACAATGTGAAGCCCTGAAATGAACAACCTTTATGAGCTGGTTTGTTTAATGAACAGTTATATCATCAGTAAGGAGTTCAAATCACAAAATGGGCATTAAGCTACAGATTAAATGCAAATTCAAAATCGAAACTTCATAAAAAATAAAAATTAAGTAGTATCCAGACAGAATTGGGAGGCTGAGACAAGCAGAGACAGCCTTAAAGGCAGGCTAAATTACCACTTTGAATTTAGACCTCACATGTTTGATCAGTTCATAAACTTAAAAGACTGAACGCAAAGGTCAGTTCACTACAGTTATCTTTCTAAGAGCCAACAAACAACATGACACATTCCTTCTCTCCTTTCCCTCTATAGACCTCCAGTTATTTTCACACCTGTCCTCTGCCTTTTTCTCAGAGCTATAGATAAGTTCAGAACACCTTGACCTTTTTAATGGAGACCAAACTACCGTAGGCTCTTTCTTATAAGTGCACAAACACTGTATGCTGTCTGTATGGTTTGATATTCATGAGATAGCTCAGAATAACCCTCCAGCCAGATAATTGGAATTTTAATTATGCATGATATTAACCTTGAAACAAAAACAATGCTATTCTATTACCCCTGTGATGGTGTCGGTCTTGCAGTGATTCCATGAACCATTTCATTCAGAATTGACTCAGTCTGTCAAAATGGCTTCGGGTGCAGGCAAAGCGTGTTGCAGGACACTTTTATGAGACAGTCATTTTGCAGATTAATTGCCTTTATAGCACATCTTTTACAGAACAAAGACAAAAACAAGAAAACAAGACAAGAAAAGGGGGAAAATACAGAGAATCAAGAATGAGAAATAGATAGACAGAGAGCTAGTAGCTGCTCCCACATTGGATGGAAAAGAAAAAAAACCCATTCATTATACTAAAACTAATGACTCAGATTGTTCCATTATAATATAGCAAAAATTTCACAGAATATTCAAGCTTCACAAAGAACTGCCATAATTTGCTACATTACCATTTCAAATCTTAAGAGATGAACTATTTGAATTGAGCACTTGCCATCATGAGATGGTTAATACCAGCTTGTTATCTTGAACTAACAAGTCTTGGGAAAAAATAACGGATTCTGTTGCATACACCAATGTTTTGCATACATGGGCACCCCTTACTGTATATCTGGGGTTCTCAGCTCTGGCCTTCGAGGTCCACTTTCCTGCAGAGTTTATCTCAACCCTAATCAAACACATCTAAACAAGCTAATCAAGGTCGTGGGGGGTCACTAGAAATTTACAGGCAGAGGAGTTTGATCAAGGCTGGAGCTAAACTGTGCAGAAGGACCCTGAGGTCCAGTGTTGAGAATTTAGTTTAGTAAATTATTCAGATTACTCATCACAGGCTTTGAATCACTAAAACAAGCCTGTTCGTAACAGTCATTTGTTTGTCAATCATGAGGTTTATGATCCTTTAAAAAGTACAATCCACTCTGGTCATGTTGACGATTCGTTAAAAATTACTATTTCGTAAGAGTAATTCATGATGTGTTCACAATCATAGTTCAGATCTCTTGGTTCTTTTGGTCTGGAACAAAAAAAAATAGCCTATGTTTTGTCCTGGTTGGCTTAGCATTCACACTGCCAAGTTCTGTCATGAAACTCTAGATGGCACAGACTGATGTGTCATTAACACAAACTGATTAAATTCACAGTTTTAAGCTACTTTGCACAAGATGATTGGTTCATGCTGCATATGAAGCAAATAAGTTAGCTGTTCTACATTTAAATGGCTTGTTAGTGTTCACTAGAGCATTTGCAGTGCACTTTCAGGGTTTCTCTCTAAAACCCTCCACCTTCCCCAGCTCCACCTGTACAGATTTGATACAGGTTACTGCATATGCTATTATAAATATTTACAGCACCGTATCAGCATATGTATCGGCAGCAGCAAGTTCCTGTACTTGCTTTACAGCAACAGCAATAATCTACAACAACACTAATAACCAACAATAACCAGCAGCAGTTCAGCAACAGCGTAGCAGATCTATTCAGCTGAGACCAAACAAATTAACAATCTCATATTTATTAACATGCTAAAATCTTCCAGCAGTTGTCATGACAGAACAGTAATTTTTAATACCGAACCTAAAGATACAAAACAAAAGGCATAAAGATATGGTCACTGTAACGCTCAGATACAGCACTAGGAAGACAGTGAAGTTCAAATAAAGGAGCTGTATTTAAACAAATAGATATTTGCAACCAACAAGGAACTGAAGACTTAGGCAGGCATAAGGAATAAGCAACTCAGTCATAAACAAAGCGATCTCTTGATCGCTATACAGGTAAGCCTCCTAGTGGGCGATATCCAGCTTTCGCAGATATGGATCATTCACTCCACACGATGCTGAGGATTCAGAGGGACCTAAAGGTGAGTACACAAGGCAGGTGTCATGATATGTGGTATTCCAGAAACTCGGTTTGTGAACGATCTCCAGATCGCGTTTTTTTTCCATTCAGTGCTACGGCTCAGGTAAGGACATAAGGTGAGTATCTCAGGTAGGTATTAAGGTGTTTCTCTTACATTAGGTTGGATGCAACCTAACCTAACTCAGTGCTGGTGAGTTTCAAGTGCAGTCAGCCATCCAAATCACAATCTCAGAGAAGTAGGTAAGTCAACGAGACATGAGGATATGTTACCGTGCATTCACACCGCCGGTGGCGAGAGTGTCAAAGTGGCCGGTAGTCATTCATTTTCAATGTGAGCCGGCGGCGAGAGGCAGCGCAGCATGGTGTGTCTTGGATGGCGAGAGCGTCGAGGAGAGTTGAAATCAAGTCAACTTTATGGTAATGAGCTATGACGCGGTACGGCGGCAACCAGTCAGAATATAGAAGTCCACCGCTTTAGACGATTCCAGATAACGCAGTCCTGTAAACTTTGGTTCTGACCCTATTCTATTAGTTATTAGCACCTCAGTTGCAACAACTTTGTCCTCAATCACGATATGAGTTTAATAAGAACGTGCACAATACTATTTATAGGCAACATTTTCCCACTGAAAGAAAACATGTAA
>JAUMHR010000072.1:10163141-10179814 GCA_032361145.1 Enteromius fasciolatus | reverse complement strand
CAATAAGCTTTAAGGTACATTTTCCATTTTGTGTAGAAGAGTGAGGAGATACTGAAGTTTTAGGTTGGGGTGACTCAGTATGTTTCTCAGCGTATTTTCCTTTCCATTTCCTCTCTGTCCTGTATTGTGTATATTGAAAATGTATTACTTTTTGTCCACTACAGAAAGAAAGTTGGTACATTTGTGTTGTCAATAAATATATATTGTACAATAGATTTATTATTAAAACAGTGATATCAATTTGCATTTTAACCAATATCTGTCTATTATTATACTTATTACAGCATAAATATCAATATCAAACTGTACTTTAGCAACATACTAACTGCCTAAAAACTGAAAATCATCTGTTACTTGTGAGCATGCATAAGCATTAGGCAGCTGTCTATAGACAGCATGCAGTGAGGACACTCACAAGGTTTTGGAACAGAGCTATAGACACAGATATGTGTGCTCAGTCTCTATGGAAGTGCATTGTGACCGTGCCGGAAATGCTGTTCAGTAGGATGCCAAAAAGAGCCAATCAGTGTCATGGCTCCCAGTAAGCCACTCGGCAAATCAAGAGGAACAAGTGACTTAATGTTCATGCCCATCTTCTGTAGCAGCAGTGTGCCAACAGGAGACAGATGCACATTACACAACGCACGAGTAACCAGAGGTCAGAGGCCAAGAAGCCAACACATGTGCATGCATGCTAATAAACACGCACCAACACACACGAAAAACACACACTAATGAAACAAACAAAACCCTATAAAGCATTCGAAGAAAACGTGAAAGAGGGAGTCAGAAAGGGGTAAGAGAGAGAGAGCGAGAGAGAGGGTGAGAGAGAAAGCGCGGTGACGCATACGGCTCTGAAATAGACTGGAAATGACATTTTGCAAAGCGCTTCCCGCTATGAGAGCAATTTTCCCAATGATTTAACCTCAACCGGCATTTATTTGGTGAACAGTGAGCTTAAAAACAGCTTGTTGCATGAAAAAGCCACTCTCAAAAGAAGAGGAGATTTGCCCAAAAAATGAATGGGATTACATGCACAATATATATACATTTCTTTTTTTTTGCAGAATTGGAAAGTTCACATTTACATTAATAGTCTTTTTTATTTTATCTCCGCTTTTCATTAGCAATGCATTGTTATGATGATCTCTGTATGTTTAGATTTCTTCTTGATTATCTTATCCTATAATTGAATCTATTTATTTAATGCTTTCGGTCAGCAGAAGAGGGGCCAGATTGGACAGACAGCAGGTGGCATGATTCCCCACACAGCTAAGAGGCCACACAGTGCTAACTTCATTACTTCATGCCGGCCTGACCACATGATCCTTCTCAAAATAAATACATCTCTGACGTCAGACAGGACAAAACCTGATTCTTCTGAATTTGAGGTTTATTATTCCTAGAGAATTTTAGCAAATGCAAAACTGCATAGCTCCAGCCTGCTTTCAGTGAAGAAAACCAACAGTTTGAACAATTTATTGGCGTTATTTATTAAAAATATGAAATAGTAAAAATATTCAAAAAATGCATTTCCACTTTATTTTCAGTGTGGAAATAAGATATTTTCGAAGAATGTGTGTGACGTCCGATTCATTAGCAGATATACTGTGGGTAAAAAAAGTGCAATAAAGAGCAATATTATTTGCCCTACAATCCAGTGTGCTAATGATTAGATAATAAATTATTATAACAAATGTCAGTTTGCTGTATCATGCAGCGTAACAGGTCTGGTACAGCAAAAAAAAAAAAACGAAGCTTGCAGCAATTAATATCTGGAAGCCACACACATTCACAGGTCACGCCCACTCTTATAAAAACATACTCTATTTCTGTAGTATACATATATTCTCCATTATATGCTAATTTTTCTGTATGCATGGGATACCCAGATGATCTGTTACGTTTGACCTACATAATGTATTCCACAATGCATGCTCTCACCATGACCTTCCATTTCCATGTGACCAATGAACTAGAATTAATATCAGCCATGATTTTTTATCATGCCTTTTTATCTATTATTTAATGAGGCAACCAAGAGTCTAGGCCAATTTCATAAATGATAACCGGACATGACACGAACACATACATATAATGAGGTCATGTGCCAACAATATATGATTCTGCAGTTTGAAATGTTGCATAATGCATTCTGTTTCCCTACCATTAAAAAAAAAAAGTATGCAGTGTGTATTGCACAGCAGTAGATCAGTATTTCACAAATGGAATGAAGGTTTGGCTTAGTGTTGAAAAGCGTCTGTGTAAATGTCAGCTGGTCAGTACACAAACCATCAAAACAGAGTAATTCATTACAAACAAATCAAACTCACCAGAGAGATTCTTCTCCCATGTTCCTCATGCTGTTCTTTGTATATTTTTGCTACATTTACAGAAAAAGCAGTAAGATAAAGAAGAGCTGAAGAGGAGTAGAAATGACCAATTGAATTGTACCAAAGAAAGAAATAAAGGATTTCAGAAGATGACATTTCTATCGATCGCAACACATTCTCCCTGCGGTTGAGAATGCTAATCTCAGGGGCTGTGATATTGGCTCTTAGTGAGCAGCGCTGTGCGTGCCTGTCAGACATGTCCAGACACCATGTAAGCTCTTGATAAAGTTATTGTTTTCTCAGACATGGATTTTCAATTTCTCCCCTCATTCTCATACTTTCAGGGGCACACAGTCGCTGACACACACGCAATCGCAAGATAAGAATTTACTTTCTTTTTGATCATCAGATTGAAGTTAAATAAAAAATAAAAAAAGTGTGGTTCCTTCATGTGAAAAGTACATTAGAGAGAGAAAGAGCCAGACAGACAGAAGGGAAGAAGCATGGGGTAAGTGAACGGGATGTGACGGATGCGCTCCCTCCGAGTGGACGGTCTGGCTGCGTCTCAGGAATCCTTCCTGTTCCCGTTTGTTGGCCGGAGAGAGTGCTGTCAGCGCTGCCAAAGGCATGCTGGGTAACACTGACACATTGCAGCCAGCCCAACTCGCTCGCACCAGGAGGATGGGAGAGGAGGGAAGTGGAAAGCGCAGGATGAATGTGAGGGAGGGAAAGGAGATTAGAGGCAGGGGGAGCTGAAGAGAGGTAGAACCCCTCTCTGTGCTCGCATATGTGAGAGGAGAGTAATCTCTGAGTGGAGAGCGGAGGAATGCCGAGCGAAGGAGACGTCTAGGTGTGAGAGGAGAGAGGGAGAGATGAAAGGAGTGTGGGAATGGGCAGAAGGGAGCGAGATGAGAGGTGGCGTGCTGAGAGAGACACATGGTGTGTAGCGTGTGTTCTGTTCTCTTTCAGTAACACACAGCGGGGTCATCTGCCCATGACCAACACCATTGTGTAAAGTCTGTGCGGAGAGGATTTATGCCTAACTAACACACAACGTGTTTGGTATGAACCAGCATGTGGCAAAAATTTTGGAAGTTATTTCGGTATTGTTTAATAGGATAGATTATTCAAAAAAACTAAAACTCTGCTATGAGTTACTCAAGAATTCACCTTGAGGTCATATCGCTTTGGTTTGATTCTCTTTTTGTGTCTTCTTTTGTGTTCTATGTAGGAAAACAGTCTCATAAATGTAGTTGTTGTAGTCTGTGTTCGCAAAGCTAAGTTGTTATGCACCCATAATCTTCCACTCCATGAAGCCATTAACCAGATTCAATTTGGAAAAAAACTAATCAGTCTGATTCATGAAGGAATTATTCACAGTTACAAAATGTCTCAATTCTTTGAAAGGTCTGACTCAAAAGAATGATCTGTCTATGAATCAGACTCATGAACTCAAATAACCCAATGCTAAAAAGATTGCCATTTATTTCTTAACAATCATGCAACACTGAAGATTGAAGTAATGGTTGCTTAAAAATGTAGCTTTGCCATAAAATAGCTTTTTAAGTTAGAAGTTGTACCAATATCTTAAATGTTACATACCTGTAGTTAGTTCACCCCACAATTAAAACTTTATAATTAATTAATTACTCTCATGTTGTTCCAAACCCATAAGACCTTTGATCGTCTTTGGAACACAAATTAAGATATTTTGGATGAAACTGGAGAGATCTGACACTCCATAGACAGCAAAACAACTGAAATGATCCCAGGTCCATAAATGTAGTAAATACATTTATTTACATGTGACATCAGTGGCTCAACTTTAGTTTTGCAATGCTACAAGAATACTTTCTTTTGTGCAAAGAAAACAGAAATAACATTATTCACTCAGCTATTCTTCTCCCTTGAGTTACGTCTTCTGTCATTTTGGAGAGTACTTAAGAACGTACCAGCCTTGTTTATGTTTGGGGAAAAGCGCACATGAATGTAATAACCATTGTTTACGCTTAAAGAAAAGATTGCATACTGTAAGCATCTCTAAAATGGCAGAAGACGCAACTCGTCGGAGAAGAATAGTTGACTAAATCATGTTATCTTTATAAGAATTTGTGTCTTACGGATTTGGAACGACATGAGGGCGAGTAATTAATGATAGAATTTCCATTTTGGGGGTACTAACTAACACTTTACTACTGTATTCTTCAACAAATAAATGCGTTGGTGAGCATAACAGACTTCTTTTTAAAAATATTAGAAAAAAAATCATACTGAAATAGATGTCTATTAGATGACTTTTGAGATGTTCATTATTTAGAATATATGTAAAACTGAAATCTGAAAGATGTCTGCCAGACGTTTTTTGGACAGCAGGCTTGAATATCGTATGTACCAATTTTATGACAAGTTGTTGCTTTCCGTCCTTTTGTGTTCCCAGTCATTAGCTATTCATTGTAATTGCAGAGAAAAGAGCAATAATACAATTCTTCAAAATCTTTTCTTTTTGTACATGAAAGAGAGTGAGACAGGATTGAAAAACATGAGGTTGAGTAAATTAAGACATTTTGGGTGAACTATCCCTTTAACTCGCTTCTTCTGATGTGGTCAAAGAAAAAGCCTTTCTCCATGTGAGATTTAAGGCCTTTAGCAACAATAACAGAGCCTGGTGATTTCCAAACGGTCCCGTTCTGTGGGTGTGACTCCTCAGTCCTAGATGACCTTCAATTTATAACACAATAAACCACATAAAACTCTTGGTGGTTAAGGCAAGGGGGATTGTGGGCCGTTCTGAATAAAAAAGGGACTCATTTCAGATGTCTTGTTTTCCCATCATGTGTTTCCAGACAGAATGTAGCATTCATGGCGCTCTGGAGAGCCTGATACACAGAACAGCCCAGCCAAAATGTGCTTTGGAGACATACATATTCATTTTATAAGAACTTTTATAAGAGAGATGCCTTTAAAACATGCAAGGGTAAGAAAAAAGTTATAGCATGAACATAGTTGAGAAACAGTCTGTTAAATCTGTTTCTGGTTTCAGTAAAATAAATTGTCACCAAAAAAAAACAAGCTTTCTACATATTTTGATATGTTTATGTATCAAGTAGTCTGGAGGAATCAGCATTGCTATGGCCATATTCAGCCCACTGTTCACGGGGCATAAACTGTATATTGTAGCGTTTCCACATTAGAGTTTGTTCAGCACTCTTGTGGAATTTGTGTCCTTATTATTTAGACTGGGGAGCCTCTAGCAAAAACTGTCAGCAAAAAAAAAAGGTTTAAAATCAGCACCAGCCGACAGGCAAAGTTCAAAAGCTTCTCACTTTCTTCCCTGAAAACATTCACATCCAGACAAAAAACTAAAATAATACCAGTATTATGTTTTATCATTATTCAGTTATTTTATTACATAGCTGATGTCTGTAATACTTAACTCTCATTGGTCAATCATAGCATTTAGCAGTTTAGCCCATACGACTTTCATTCTTCTGGGAAACACCAAAGGAGAAATTTTAAATAATGTTCATGCTGCTCTTTTTGATAAAACAAAATGTTAGTGGCAAGGGATGTGAAGCTCCGTAATGGCGGAAAAACATTGTAAAAGCAAACCAAATTCCAGGTTTTCTGAAAGCATAGGATAGTTATGTGGTAGTATGTCACATCGTGTCATGACTTTACTTCCAAATGGTGAGATGAAGACTTCAGTTCGCTGTGATTATTGTGGACAATAATGGCGTTAAGTGACTCTACTCCTGACATCACAATCAATATCACAGAGACCTACATACAATAGAGACAATTGAGAAGGATGAAAGGAAAATGAGAGAGAGAGAGAGAATCCATAATAAATGGTTGTCTATAGGGGTTTTACTGTGTAATATTCGGTGAACGCTATTGACTGATTTCACCCCATTGAGAGGAACACAATACCAGAAGTGTCAGCTGCTCTGTGCTCTGACAACAGCTCAGACCTGCAGTTACAGCTCTGACAGAGGAAATATAGATTAATAAAAATAAAATTAGTCTTGGACAACCTCTCGCTCCCATGTCTCTCTCCCATCGCTGTTAATAAAGCAGCTCTGCACCATTCCAGGCTAAGCAGAATGAGCTGTATATGTTTGTATAGCGCACAACAGGGCTAAATGACACCTTTGGATTTTTTTTCTTTAAAACAATGAATAGCAAAAAAAAACCTTGAACAGAACCTTGAAAATGCTGACATTGTTATGCAATGGAAAAGTCACCAGATTTAAATAATTTTATTTATTACTATTACTTTTTACTATCAGATTGTTGCATTTAATGGGAAAATTAATGTTTGGAAATGGCTGACTTAAAACCATTTTTTAGCTGGTGAAATACTAGTGCTCTAATAATTTTGGCTACCACTGTGTATATTTTCTTAAGGAGGTAATGTAACCCTGCTGTACATTACACGCGTTTAATGAGGAAGGACTGCTGCTGTGTGCAGATGTTTACAACTGGAAGATAATTAATCTTCTCACTATATGTTTGCCTTCATAGGTGCAGCTGGTCATACATGCACCAGAATAACTCGAAACAGAACTTAAGCTTTGGCGAGATAAGAAAAACATGAACAAAACATCTTTGAATTATCAGCAGACATGAAACATATGTCTAACACATGTGTAGCATTTGAACCAACCAGGGGCAAACTATTTGTTACATTTAACAAATAATCTTTAATACCGCTTTACCAGCCCAATGGGTAACTCAAACTGCAACTACTACTTTCAGTGTTTTAAGAATCTCTTCTAATTTGTATATCAACCTCCAATCCAGTGTACGTGCAAATTACCATGCTTAGAAACAAAGAGCTATAAAGTTCCCTCCAAATTATCAACACACGATTGGCTCTTTGACCCACAAGAGGGGTGACCTCAACCTGTTTTAAAAGGCCCACGGCAGGGACCCGTCTTGCTTTTGGCTTTTTCACCATCTCTCTTGTCTCCTGGCTAAGCCCCTGGGACCGATGCAAAAGCATCAGGTGGGCCTAGATGCAGCTCAGTCTGCAGTCTTGAGAGACACCAAGATAAGGATTTAACTCAACGGCAACACCTAAGATTTACACCGGGCCAAGGCCTTGACTTTTCATGTAACTCAAGATCAACGGATAACGACAGATCTGTCTCTCTCAGCTCTCCTTTCATCTACCAATCATCAGTCAGGACATCTTTAGAATTCATAACTCTTCAAACCAGGAAGAACATGATTGCCAATCCAAAACCTTGGAAACATCAACTGCATCGGACCCTCCCCAACGAGGCAATGGGAGTATCGTACATTTAACTAAACGAAACAGAGGTTTAGTTTTAGTTCTAAAACCCGTTATGAACAGCAATGATGGTTTTACAGGAGGTCAACTGACTCTCTTTTCATAACTTCAGTTTTGGCTTTTCCTAATGGTTTACCCCTAAGCCTTCTTTGCACTTTCCCCATGTGTGAGTGTATTTATACTCGTGTGTCCAGTCATGTGAGTTAACCTAGAGTTAATAAAATTTTTTCACAAATTAAATGAGTTTCTGATTCTGCCTTGCAAATTAATGTCCCTTTACGATTTCGACCCATTCTACACGCTCTAATGCAGTGATACTGTAAGAAGGGATTTTTCTGTGCCCACGAAAATACCCCTTCTTAGAGTTTATATGAACTTACGCTATATGTTCGGTGAATTAACAGATTAGTTGATAGTAAGTCAGCTGATATAAATAAATAACAGCTTACATAAATAATTGCAATTAATCATAATTAATAGTAATTATTTATATAGATTTCCCTTAATGAGCTAATATGCTACATATGAGATAGCAACGACTGCCAACACACACAAAACATCAGATTTTATCTGATGCCCCAATTCCTACAGAATCTCTCTCTCCTCCCACAGATGTAATCACTATCCAGGAATGTCACTGTGAGGGTCACATGGAAACCTTCCTCGCTAATGTTAGTAATTTCCTGCTGCCTGACAGGCTCCTGATGCTGATGGCTGAACAAAATCGACCACAGAGCTGAGCATCATGACACCATGTCTGCTGCAACCGCAGCTCCAGCGCTGTGCTAAACACTCACCCTGTTACCCTGGTTATGGTTTACCAGGGCGCTCCTAAATTTAACACTCCATCCGGTCCACACCATGTCTGGAGTCCAGACGTTCAGCTACTGCTGATGAAAACAGGGATGAGGACGTACAAGCTCAGTTCTCCGCAGCACGGCTTCATGCCTCCAACCTGTTCTGTTTATTGGCTTGATTATTAATGTAAAATGAAAAAATCATGTATGATTAAAAATAAATCAGAAAAGAATCTCATGAAATAGAGTGCTGGTACTCAACTGGTTCTGCTTCAGGGTCCAGATTTTACATCAGATTTAATGCTGCAGCCAGTCACCACAAACCATGTTTATCTTTGTTGTTAGTGAACCTGTATTTAATGTAGTCTGGATCAAGGTTTTATACTTTGCATCATTTGCAAGTGTCATGTTGGTACATGTCTAACTTGACCTAACTTAACTTGTTTTATTGGAAAACTGCATTTTCAGTTGGCTAACCTGTTTTTGTGATTCTAACTAGTGTATTTACTGTAAACTACAAATAAAACTATTAAAACTGGTTTCATTCATTAAAATAAAGCTTAGAAATGTTGCCTTGGCAAATAATTACATTGAGAAATAAAATAAGTACTAAAATGGCTAACACTAAACTTAAAAATAAAAAATAACAACAAACTAATAAAAATGATAAAACAGAGAAAAAAAAACCGAACTAAAATTAAAATTAAAGTAAAAACTGAAAACGGGAAAGCTAACTAAAAATTGTAATAAATACAATAAAAGAATAAAGAATACTAAAATAAATTCTCATCACATACTTATAAAGTTATAGAATTCCAAAAACCACTCTACAATTGATTTTAATTAAAACATGTCTATGTTGCCTGCACTCTTGAATCACTTCAGATAAAAGTTAAACGCTAAATATGAATTTCGGAGAACATGCTAGAAATAAACAGCAATCAGTGATCTGCTGTATAACCCAATATTTTTAGAGACACACTTTCACACCTTTCAAAGACACAACCTGAGATCCACTTTATTAATGGTTGCCTGGCAACAACCAATCCACTGACAGCTCTAAAGCGGACAGAGGTCATGGGGATGGCATCCTGTTTGGCACTGGGTAATTGGGGCAAATCACTGTGGGCACAAAACACACATGACCTTGTGACCTTATGGTCCTTTGGGTTATGACTGTAACTGAAATCAAAACAGCCAAATGTGCACAAAGGAAGAGTTTGTTTATGCCCGAGCGCTGTGTGTTTGGTTCAGAGACACAAAGCTGAAATACAGACGAAAACATGACTGAAAAGAAGGATTTTAGTTGGGCAAAAGATGAAAGTCTTCTGTGAGCCTGGGGCGTTACAGGCCACTAGATGGAGGAGGCTGAATGGAGGAGGCTGATAGTCAAAGGGAAGGCTGCAGAAATGAAAATGTCAAAATTCTTGACAGAAAAGTAAGTGAGACAAAGTGTTTTAGTGTGTGTGAGAGAGAGAGAAAGTGTAAATGTATAAAGGAGTCAGAGGTACAATGAATAAAAGACTAGCTGAGGGAAAAACTGAATTGAGAGAAATTCTCCCAAGGGTAGAAACCGCAACCCCTCATGTCATATGACAACCATGATGCAACAGTAATGTAGCTCACTCACATTCACACATACATTGGGTTTACATGTTTTATGGGGACATTCCATAGGCATAATGATGTTTATACTGTACAAACTGTACTGTATGTGGTATTGTCCTACACCTAAACTTACCCCTTACAAGAAACTGTGTGCATTTTTGGATTTTCAGAAAACTTAATTCTGTGTGATTTATAAGCTTGTTTTCTCAAGTCGACCTAACAAACGTCCCCACAAGGTCAAAATTTACTGGTATTCCTATCTTTGTGGGGACAATTGGTCCCCATAAGGTGATAAATACAAGATCCACACACACACAGACAGAGATCGAGAGAGAGATTGTGTGTATGAGAGAGAGAGAGAGAGAGAGAGATCTAAGTGCTCTTCCTCTTCCTTAAAATATCACCAAAAGACCTTTGCTAGCAGCAAGTTTTTACTCCGCATGCCTCTGAAACATCACATTAACGTTTGGTTAAAAAGTATGCATTAAGTTCACTTCTAGCATATATACAAAATTAAAATGAACAATCTTTCTCTTAAATGGAGCAAAAACCACTGAATACTGAGCTGTATCATTGATCATTCACATGATTTTGTCCAATTTGCAAGTTACAAGTCATGTGATGCAGCAAAAATCTACAAAAAAATTAAAATAAAAAATAAAAAATGATGCAAGTCCTTTGACAAGTGGCACCTAAACTTCCCATTTCAACAGGAAATATGTCTTCACCAGATAGAGAACTGCATTTGTTGAGTCATTTCATGAGATAAAACCTGTAAGGCAAACAAGCCTACAAAAAAAAGCATCTGACACTTTTGCTACCAATCCTGACAGAGATAGCTCGCATTGTTCCAATGATTTGTGTGAACTGGCACTTTGCAAATTCTGGTTACTGATGTTAACTCATAAAACATACTCAAAATGACTTACCTGGACTTAAATAAATTATGACATCCAGAGCATTTTTACTCCACATGGCATGCCATTTTTCTTTGAAGGGGAAAGTTCACTTAAAAAATTGATTAATCTCACCCTCATGTCATTGTAAACCCGTAAGACCAAAAAGTAAAAGACATTTTTAATTCAATTAAGTTTTCATACCCTGCATAGACGGCAGCACAACTAACACCAAAATGTAGGCCCAGAAATGTAGAAAGAACATTGCTAAATTAGTCCATGTGCATCGTTGGTTCAACTGTAATTTTATGATTTTTACGAGAATACTTTTTATCAGAACACCGGCTCCTGCATCAACAGTACCACATGTGTCTTGGTACTCTCGTGAGTTATGCGACAAGGAAGAGAAGAAATTGCTGAATAAAGCCATTATTTTTTTTCTATGTGCACAAAAACTATTCTAGTAGACTAGCTTTATAACATCATGGTTGAACCACTATTTTCAAATGGACAATATTTAAAGTCTGCATGAAATCAAAATGGATTTTATTTATTTTGTTAGCTCACATTGCTATTTTTGTGGTGAACAATTCATCTGTCCATCAACAACAACAAAAAAATGTTTGTCATCATAATCTTTCATTCAAATCTGAAAATGCTTCTTCCCTCTAAAATGACAGGCCTGATCTAATGACATCATTTTAAAGGCTTGAACATGAGCATGACATCCTTAACCCCGCCCCTCCAACTGTCAGTGTTCATTTTTAAATGGAAAGCCTACTTTACTACATCCAATCAATTTGCAATAGAACAAACAAGCCACGCCCCCTCTATTTACCTAATTCGATATTCTGTTTCTCTCTGAAGTACGTCACAATACCTTGACCGTGTCATTGGTGTTGCTGTCTATGCGGGTCCGAAAGGTCTTGGATTTCATTAAAAAAAATCTCTTCATTTGTGTTCTAAAGACAATCGAAGGACTTACGGTTTGTAACGACATGAGTGAAAATAATTAATGACGACATTTCCATTTTTGGGGTAACAATTTAAGTAAATTAATAGTAATTTAAGATAGTACATTTTTAGCAATATTACTAAATGAACAAACCTATGTTCTCACTACAGCACTGTGGACTCTTTAGTTGACTATCAAATGTTACACTTTTGATTTGATTATGACAAAAATAAAAAAGACATTTTTATCACTAAAACTGACATGACAACAATAATTTCCATAAATGTTATGTAAAATTCCCAAACATACAGATTCTGCTTAGACATGCATTATACGTGAACAAAAGCTTGTTTGAGGAAATGAGTAACATTTACAAGGTAGATGATAGCGTGGAGTCAAGCTGGTTGAGGAATCGAGTCATCTTCATAGCCGAGTTTGGGCAGTTCAGTACAGTGGGCCAGTGCAGTTCAGTATGTCTTTAGTCCTCAGATTAGAGTGCAGAGCCACTCCTGTTTTTACAGACTGCAGACCAGCCCGTCCGCAGCCTCAGGAGTTCGGTAATTAAAGCAGGATAGAACGCTATCAAGAAAAGCAGCTTATCTTCAATACAGCCAACCAAGCAGGCAAGCAGAGCTTCACGCAGACACACACTCGCTCGCAAACACGCGTACATCCTGCATCTATAATCCCACCGAATACATCAGAAACCCTGGGACGAAGTGGGAAGTATTTTCGAGATTTGCCAAATTTTGAGAAAATATTCCTCTCTGCGTGCCTGTGTTCAACTTAACTTCTTCTCTGGATGAATGTAGCTGTCTTTGTGACACAGATCCAGGCATCTGTTAGCAGATGTGTGGATTTACGCTACATGCGATGCGCCGCACAACAATTTGGCTTCTTAACGTGGTACCCAATGAGTATCTCAAGCCATGCTCTGATTTATCCACCATCACAAATGTTCTCCAAAAGCAAGCAAAACCCCTTCAGTACGTCATGCATCACAGGCCCAGTTTGGTTGCTTTAATGAGCTGTAATCTCTAAGCTTTCGATTCAGGCTTGAACCTGAAATAACTCTAATTCTGCTCAGAGGGGAATGTTGTCCTTTAAAATGTGACACCGCTAACACTGTCTGCAGCCTGAGCGTGCCGGATTTATGCTCTGATTAATGAGAGCGTCTTTAAATGGGGTTAGATCAGGTTCTCTCCACAACCTTGTCTAACAAATCATGAACATTCTCTTTCTCCCTCTCTCGCTCTTCATTGGGGGTATTAAATTTCCCCAAGTCGAGACTTAGAGGCTCCAGGGATCAATGCGAGCTGCCTGTCCAATTTATTAAAAGTGAATGGAGATTAATTATGATCTCCTAATGAGCAGGCCACCGTGTTAGAATTACATTAAAACTGTGAAATGTGAAATGTTTTCTTAGCTACGTGTCTGCACACCCGCTGACCTTTCAGGTACTGTAGGTGAGAATGAGAAGATGCATGCGACGTGCACAGATGAGGGAGAATGTTCTCGAAGCCACTGAGAACTTAACTCATGTCTGATCAAAATCCATCCAACACTTTAAGGACCATAAATTCTCAACCTGTTTTTTTTGTTTTGTCAGCACCAATAGCCTCGTGAGCAGCCTCGTCCCAAGTTCGAGTTCTGGCAGAGGACATGGACCTTTCCCAATCCTGTCCCCCTCTCTCTCTCTCTCCAACATCACTTCCTGTCTAATATGTTGCCCTGTCCTTGTAAAAAGGAAAAATGCCAATATATATTTATTTAATTTTTTTCACACTGAGCATACAATCCTTAGAAAAATGTATTATGGTTTCCACAAAAATATTAAGCGGCACAAACTGTTCTCAACATTGGGAATGCTTGATGAGCAAAAGACAAACGTTACAATAATGTCCCATATTGGCTAATGTTAGCCAATGTGTAATTAACATTAAATATGAGCAATGCATTTTTTTACAGTATTTATTAATCTTTAGTTAAAAAAAATAATCGTTCATTGTTAGTTTAGGTTACCTCAGGTCAAATAACATTAACAGATGATTTTAACGATGTACAGTATAATTATACATGTTGAAATTAACACTTACTAAGATTAATTAATGCTTTAAAAATGTTTTTAGTATCATTTTATTAGTTATGTTAATAAATGTATGCAATTAATGTTAAAGCATTAATGGGATATAATCAATATTAATAGCAAGTTTAATATCTTCTCTTATTTGTCAATTGTGAGGTTTTTTTTATTCAGTACTCAGAAATATTCAAACTATAAACTGACATTTGACACCCAACATCACACAGCTAAGTTTCTCTCTATGTAACCCATTATTTGTCCGGGGTCACACTTCTCACATCATTTCTGGCCCTCAGATACACTTCTCTGCCTCTAGCAGCAGACCCCTTATCCTACTCTAAGCAACAAGGGCAGTTGGCTAAAAACAGCATAAAATTAGGAAACAGTTGGTAAGCTGACAGTATAAATAGTAACTGAAGGCCCCAGAGTACAGCTTCCACTAGCTGTCTAAGGTTTTTTCGGTCCCTGAGCATTGGCCCTCGGCCCATAATCCAGCCCTGAGAGTAGCTTTCAGTGCTTTCCCCTGACTGTGCTCGCCCCAACAGAGCCTGATTTTTCATAAGACACATGTCACCATGAATGCTGTTTACTTCTGATTGCCCCCGCTGCCAGCTCACATTCTGCCACAAATCCCATTGACCCTTAAAGGTTCTTAGATTTTTTTTTTTAGAAATAATGTTGTTCCAAATAGAAGCCAGCAATTCAGCTGGAGAAAAAAGTATAATTTCAATCGATCACATGTGAAGAGTGTAGATGTGTCCGTGTGTAAAGCAGAACAGTTTGCTCTTTAAGCGTGTGCTGCTCTGATGCATTAACATAAAACTAAAGGAGAAAGAAATTGCAGGTCTCTGGCAGGCTGCTGTCTAAATTGGGTAAAATTACAGCATAGGTTGCTATCTGTGCATCTGCTGTCCTGGTAATTACAGAGTGCTGCTTTCATTGCGAGAGGAAAATAAAAAAGTCTGCTCTGATGAGGCTGCCGTGATTGCTGCCATTTACTACATTTGTTCAGATCCCTTCAGCGCGTGACGAGGTATTGTTTTTCCCCACCTCTCTCTCTAAATTCGCAGATTAGGAAAGGGTTGACTGAAGATGGTTAGTGTGCTATTTAAAAGCGCATTTCTTGTCGCAAGACTGAGAATTTCAAAGAGGTGGACCTCAGACGCTGTAAAAAGCTCTGAAGTGAAATGAACTTGCACAATAGCGGCATCGGGTGAGAACAGGGACAAGACTGAAACATCAGCTAGACAGACAATAGAAACGAGATTACAATCCGATGTGGGTTTGACAGCTGTGAATGGGACAGCGTTTCTTTTCATGTTTAGTGTCAGTGTGGATGTTTTTTGAGGGAAAGGATTGAAGACACCAGCAGATGTAAGCAGTTTCATTCTGCAGAGCTGAAGATGTTTTTTTTCTGTTGCCGTATTTGTCAGAAATGAGGAAGAACAAGAATGTGTGGCCTTATTTCTGCCCCTTTATCGAAGACTCTTTCAAAATGCATAACATTTTGTTAAAACTTGAAGGAGCCAATGGGTGAAAAGACCTTGTGATTTCACTGATTGCTATGTTAATTTGTACAAATCTTCGGCAATTAAACACATTTAAACTATTGGATGATTTCACGGTTACTTCAAAAGAAAGCTTACTGCATACAAAAGTCTTTTAAAGATAAACTGTGTTTCTATAAACTTCTGTTTCTTGTGTAATGATTAAAACCAACAACAGCAATGATAAAATAATCTGCTGACAGCCAGTTATTAAAAGCATTGTTGATGCGACACACACACAAATGAGTTCTCCATTAGAGTGCACTAAGGCTAAAGTGCTAGGAGCTACTTTTCCTTTATCGTATTGACAGAACCTTTTCAAACAAGACAAAAGTGTTGCGGTTTGCTCTAGTCATATCGACTTGCCTGAGGGTCTGTACGTTGGTCCAAAATTCCTTTATTTTTCACAAATAGAGTGTCTTTTTAGAGATGCTAGAGAGGCTTTTCATGCAGTAACCTTACAAGAAAGCTCGGAGACTCTTGGACTGTGGAGAATGTCTGTCAAAGCGTGTGCACCGAATGAAAGCAGTATTGTATAGCTGCTGAATAGAGCATTTCTCTGTGGTCCTCTACTTGTCCGAGCACATCATGTCCACTCTGCTTCAAAATACTGTGCGTTTCCTTCACTTTAGTTTCCATTCAGTGACATTAAAGGAGCTAATTGTGAAGAAGAACAGGGGTGAAGCACCCACACGCACTTAAACATGCCCACTCAAATCTCGCGGGTCACGAGTAGGTCTGCTTCTACGTGCGTAGTTAAACAGATTGAGATGTTACTAAAAATGTAGACTTAGACAAAAAGGTTAAATTATTGGCTTGACGTGATGTGATTGTTCTTTGTTTAAATATTGATCTGAAATTGATTTTCTGACAGTTTGAAACATACCAAGTGGGTCATGTGCTACTGAGTTACTAGAATGATCTCAGCTTGTCTTTTTGTTGAATAGTCATGTTTAGAAGCAGGACTTTTTATAACTATCATTCGTGCATGATTATGTTTGCATGAAGCTGCCACAGCAAAGGCTGAGGTAAAATGCTTTGAGGTAAAATGAAACCAAAATAGAGCTGTAATTTTAGTTGATTACAAAAGGGTAAACTAAGGTGTACTACTGTTAAATCTCAATTTTATTGTACACCCCCCTTTAAAAGTATGGAAAC
>JAUMHR010000072.1:10148445-10159746 GCA_032361145.1 Enteromius fasciolatus | reverse complement strand
TTTTAAATTAACATTTTCATCCTTCCGCGAAACGATATAGTACCATGTGACTAACATTCAAACGTTAGTAAGACAATATATAACAACGGATGTATTTTAAATTTTCCATTGGTAATTGTGGTTGTCCAGTGTTTGTCACAAGATGGCGCCAAACGGTAATCTTTGTTGGCACGGAGGGATTTTAAACATAAGTAGTACCGGCTATGCGTTATTACTTTGGAGCGTTATTTGAAAAGAACGAACCTGCAAATGACCAATCAGAATCAAGCATTCCAGAGAGCCGTGTAATATTTATATTATATACAAACATATGTAATAGTGTACTGTATAAATATAATTTTTTTCTTAAATACATACACATGTATTTGTGAGCATTTATATATACATAAATACACATGCACATATTATATAAACAACAATGGAAGTCAATGGGCTTCACTTTTACTGTACTCTTTTGTTCCACAGAAAAGAACAACATCTTCATACAGATATAAAACAACATGAGGGCGAGTAAACGATGAAAGAAATTTAACTTTTGGATAACAACAATTCGTCTTTAACAAACGTATAAGGGCCGAGGAATATGTAGAAATTTACATCCTCATTTTGTAGACATGCACATATTTTATCTGAGCTTTCATAAGTAACTTGTGTATTTTGTTCTTTATGGAGCGTCATAGCCTTTGGTCACTACAAACTGTATGTAAAGCCACAAAAAAATTAAAAAAAAAAATAGTAAACTCTACCTATCTGCTTTAATGTTTTGATCAACAATGATGACAGAGTAATGTGAACTATTCATTTGAATAAGCTATTTCTGCTTTTCCTCATCCACAAGTAAAACAATGACTGCATCAGAGACTGTTTGTCTATCAATATTTAATTAAGCATAATTCAATCTTTACTTTGCCAGTTCATAACTCTGCTTAAATATTAAGATGAATCAGACCTCATTTAGAGAAGAGCGGGTATATTTTAGTACACACAACACTGGAGCGTTGGTTGTTTTTCTTTCAGCGGAGCCCAAAACTCATTTCCTCCCCCTCAGAGTGAGCGTCACTGACTCTTTTCTCCAGACTGGTGTCATGACACTGTATTGATCATGTTCCACCCACTCGGCTTTCCTATTCCCACTTTTCATTAATATTTTTGCAGAAACAATCTGCTTCTTTTCTTCTTATACTTCTCTCCCTCTCACTCTTGCTCTGTTCACCTGTTCCATTGATATTTCTCACTGAAAACACTTTTTCTTCATTTGCTCTCTTTCCTGGAGCCTGAGGGCACTGGCAGCAATTAGCTAGAGTTCTGTTGTTCTGGGTGAAAGCTGCCCTCACAGGCAAACAGATTCTCTCAAGACTCAAGAAAACGGAAAAGGCCAAAGTGGAAAAACACACCAGCACTCACAGATGGAAATATACTTCATGATGTACGGCTGATGATGTTGTTGTTTTTTTTTAAGTGTGTGAGCATATGTGTGTTTGAGACTGCAGTCATCACAGAGCGTGTCTTGGATCTGGGTGCCCCCACTGTGTGAAGTAAAAAAAAAAAAAATGGATATACTGTGAAAAATGAGATTTCCCTTTGGTGCTGTACTGGCAGGAAACCAGTGTTGAATTCCAGTATCACGTTAACAAGCGCAGTGTCAATCGCGGTCAGCAGCATGAATGGTACTTCTCTGGATCATGTGCTGGTAGTGGAGAGAAAAACAGGAGAATTTTTATCGGTGAGGTCAGTCAGGTGTCATTGCTTTACACTATATCGAGTACACTACCGCTCACAATTTTGGGGTCAGCGTGGTTCTTTTATGCTTTTGAAAGTCTCAAATTTTCACCAAGGCTGCATTGATTTGATAAAAATACATGGTTTAAAATGTAATTTTACACTATTATGACAAAGCTGAATTTCAGCAGCCATTAGCTAGTCTACAGTGTCATATGATCCTTCAGAAATCATTCTAATATGCTGATTGGTGCTCAAGAACAGACAAATAAATTCTGCTTAAACGACACAAACACTGATATGATTTTGCTATTCACAAGAAGATTTGAGCCATAGATTAAAGAAAAGGTACAGGGTAATGAAAGTATGATGTTAATTGGTCCACTGTTAAACAAATTGTCTATAAATAAAGTTCAGCACTGTTGCGGTCCCTAGACGTGGGTGTGCTGCAAACATGACTGCAAGAGCACAGCGCAGAATGCTCAGTGAATGCCAAGTGAAGCTCAACTGAAGCCGGCTGATGCAACATGACAATGAACAAAACACAGGAGTGATTCAATAACAGAATGCCTTCAAACCGATTCAGATGCTTCGGGGTGACCTTGAGACAGCGATTCATACCAGACCTCCCCAGAATATTGACAGCAACGACAGAGAAGTGATGCAAAATTCCTCACTGTCCAGGTCTGATCTCAGAAATAACGTACAGTAGTGAAGGTTATTATCACCACCTATAAGGTCAAGCAGTTATTAAATTTATGTGCACAAGGGTGTTGAAGCAGTTATTAAAGAGTTGTTTAAGCAAACTGTGATTGTCTAATACTGTGACATAGTTAATTCATATCAAATTTCACAGATATCCCAGCATTCACATACAGGGGGAAAAAAATCACTTCTAATACACAATTATAAATGTTGACCAAAGTGCTGTACTTTAAGATTAATGTACAGGAGTAGAGCTAAAACGGGATGCAAAGCACAACTTTTTATGAATAAGTCACAAAATGTGAACAACAAAAATACTAGCATATAGTCTCAGGCCAGGAGAGTATAGAACACATCTTAAGAAGGAATTTAAAAATTGTATAGAATTTGGAGTGGCATGCTGTAAAATGTGTGGCCACAGCATGAACAAAGTGAGAAAGCCAGTTTGAAGTGCCAAATGTGTAACCCTTAGAAACAAATATTTTAAGCCAGAGAAGAAGCATTAGATGAGAAATCTGTTTGTCTTCATTCCTGGTTACAATCAGGAATACATTTACAGACCGGTTCAAGGTAACAAATACATACAACTCATTAAAAATAATCAAGTTATACTTTTAAAATGCACTGAAAAAATGATGCAAAATTTAAGGTAAGTGGTTGCAAACTATTTATTTTAGCTACATTTAAATAATCACATTTAGTTGAATGTTAAAATGTAGCTAAAAATGTTTTATTTGTAACCACTTACCTTAGATGTATTTTTTAGTAAAATCAATCAATCGCTTTTTCAGTGCAGTTATGCAACGAAATAAAATACACATAAAAGCTTAGCTGGAACATTTCCAAAATGTCTTTACACTTTTAGCAAATGATAAATTCTTGGATTTAAAGCTCAAGCTCATCAAAACTTCAAAATATGAAAAAAGCTTTTAAATAACTAGGGTAGGGTATTAATAATGCTATTACATTATGTACAATATTTATCTTAGTTAATGTTTATTTGTATGTGGAGAATTATTAAAGGGTTAGTTCACCTCAAAATAAAAATGCTGTCATTAATTACTCACTTTAACGATGAGGCGAGGAGTCGTTCGGATTCAGGTGCAACATGTTTAATGGATGGTCGAGGAGCAAACAGACAGAGTCAATCACCGGCAGACAGAGACAACGTAGGGGAATGCAAAAGGATGGTCAGGAAGTCAAAGGGTCAGCAACAGGTTATCCAAAAACAGAGAAACACAACGAAAACAAGGAACACAAGGTCAACTCGGGAGCAAAGAATATCACGTTACATATAAACAACAAACCGTGACTACACAAAGACATCCGGGGTATTTATACACGTCAGAGTGGGTGGAGACAACAATAAAACACCATGACAACCAACGAGATGGGCGGAGACAAGAGTTCATGGAATGAGTCCAGGCATGAAAACAGAGAGAAACACATTTTTGAAAATATTACTGCATAAGTGTACGCTTTCTTCTAGATGCAAACAACCACAGATTACGCACATGCGAATGCTTTCACCTGGATGTAAACAAGCTGATTACATCAAATACATTAAAGCTTCCTTGGGCGGTGCATTGAGATACTCTAAAATGGCGGAAGACGCAAGTCACGGGAGAAGCATAAATGATGTTTTATTTTCGTAGCGACACAAAAGTGAAGTTGATCCATGGATGTCACATGGACAGTTTTACCAATGTTTTTGCTTAGTTTCTAAATCTTAATAATTTTAGTTGTGTTGCTGTCTATGGAGGGTAAGATTGCTCTCTGATATCATAAACAAAAGATTAACAAAGGTCTTCTGGGTTTGGAACGACATGAGGGTGAGTAATTAATGACAACATTTTCTGTTTTGGGTGAACTAACCCTTTATGCCAAAGGTTTTAGAAGTAAAGTTTAGTAAGATAAAAGCTGTTCTAACATATGAACTAACAACAATCAAATATATTATAGTGTCAACTACTAAGATTAATAAATAACAATTTTCTTAAACAAAAAAGCAGCAAAATGACCCTCATGCTCACCCATACTACATTCAATCAAAAGTTAGAAATGATTGAAAATTGAACACTTTTTCAATTTTTTAATAGATTTTCAAATGTATTCTATTCCTGTGATGGCAAAGCTGAACTTTCATTAGCCATTGCTCTTTTCATTTGCTCATTTCAAACATTTTAAGGCACCCAAATTGGCTCACAACATGTGTAAATTGATGGCCAAAATGTATGAAAAGTTTTCAGTTTTTAGCTCAAAATGATGTTGTGTAAATACCCATTAGAAGCACAAAGAGGGACATTTGTTTGGAGTAAAATGTCCAGCAGTGATTTCACAAAGCGATAGGAATAATCAGCACATTTGCATTTAAAGACATTAAAAACAGCAAAGGTTCCAGCAGTTCATTCTGGCTACAACACAACAACCCCACTAGGAAACATTAACAGCATCTTTGTTTCCATAATGACAGATTCTTCTAACTTCTTCACACATAAAACAGTTTTTGAGCAATTATGTATTTTGTTTTTATCACTCCTGTCAGCTGCTTTGCCATAGAGGGCTTAACATTACAGAATTCAGTGTATGTTTCACTAACGCAACATATGTCATCACATAAAGCAGTCGGGCTCTGTGTGAAGATGGAGGACTGAAGCGAATTATAAAAAAATCTCATTTTCTAGCAGTTTGTGCTTTTAAGTTGCATTTCAACAGCGTGCGATGGGTTTTTATGGAAACGTGTGCTCGCGTGGCATGAAATAACATGGCATTTCAGCTCGACTGACGAATTTTATTAAGAGTCTTTATATCTGGGGCCTTAAGCTGCCCTGATCAGCATAATCCCTGTCCAAACAACAGATAATGAATCTGCCTCTGAAACAGCAGGCGGCTGCAGGAAAACCCACTGCTGATCTGCAGAAGATGAGCACAAATTATTGGATTTAAACCAGCAGGAGAATTTCTAATGGGTTTGTAGTAAGACTCCCAATGTTCATCAAAAGTGTCCTCTAGTTCGGGACAGACAGAGAGAAGCTTTTCATTCCACTGACACACAAAGATTAGACGCACTAATGCCAGTGATTTGCATGAATAGGCCAAACACAACCAGAAACCGACTATCATTGCGGTTAACAAGTGGCAGAGAAAAGACTCATCTAGGCTACATGAAAATGTCTCTCTAGGATTACAAAACAATACAGTGATACAACCAAATGCTAATTGTACCACTAAATGTGTCCAAGGACACATTAGATAGATGTCTCATAACAATTTAATGTCTCTTATGATCCTTCTTCGTGAAATATGGTTATTTTCTCTCCTCAAATGCACAATCTGTCCTCTGTTATGAGGGAAGTGTTCCCTGGTCTTTCTGGCTGACACACACAGCTCAATTCAAATCACTGCAGTCTGCTTTGGCCCAAACTGATCCAGTCAAACATGACACGGGCCATTGCAGCAACAGAGTAGAATGAATGAGGACAGCAGTTCATCTCTCTTTGCTGCCATGCTCTGGTGGATCGCTTTTGAGTTGGGAAATGAATGCTTTGTTGATGTAAAGAGAGAGAGAGGCTGTCATTCTGTATTCCTAAGTCTCTAAAGCATCTGTGTGAGGTTTATTTAATTTCGTAACCGAAATTACTCCCTTCAATTTTGTAAATGTACAAACGCCATTTTCTGTACCTGCAGAACCATAATAGATACCTTGTGCGTGTTTCATTAATGTTGCGTGTTTTCATGTTTGTTGATAACTCACATAGACGGAGGTATCATTCGGAGGTGATCCAGTCTGTCTTCCAGCTGAACTACTCCAGCTTTGTGTCCGAAGTTCTGCGTTTGAGCCTGACTGGGCTCGACTGAACCCACCGGAATCTGCGAAAAGACTTTCCAAAATGATGGACGTCGCCATCTTTTAATTTTACTTATTAGCGAACGCTGTGTGACGTCACGGGTGGTTTTCACGTTTATTTTTACAACTTGACGATTAATTCATATATCGATTTTAGATTGTTTTAGAAAACAAGAACCAAAATTGCCTTTAGTTGTTCGACAGTGAAAACATTCTTTTTAATTTCTGATAAATGGTTAGAACATTTTCTAAACTTGGAATGCTAAAGCAGGCAACACATTTCTTTTAAATGTCATTCCCTTCGAATGGAAAATGTCGAATACTACAGCGCGGTAAAAGCACGTTTAGGTGTTCCATTAAGACGACACTACCATTCTAGAATTGACCAAAGTGTATACCTTATATTTAAAGAATGGGTACTTCCATTTTTAGTTTGAATATTCAAGGCTTCCGGTAACAGCCGCTTCAAGTTATTTTAACTTTCACAAAAATGTATGCTTGTTATTGCTAGGTAGTAGTACTTGTTATAATTTTTCACAATTTATAATAATAATAATAATAATAATAAACACCTAGGTTTACCAAAATTACTGCATAGTTACACATGTACACTATAATCAGGGCACATACTGAATTTTCCCAGGATGAAATGTGAGAGATTTACAGTCTGTACAAAGCTCCTAGATTACATTTACCACTCACAACATATAAAACCGGAGTCTCTGTCTTTCGAAAAGTTGTTTTGTCAGCCAAACAGTTGATATATTGTTAAACAGTACATCCACTGAACAAACTGTACTAATCCTCAGCCTCCTGTTCATTGCTGTCATAAATTAAATATGGCACTTTCCTGACTAAGGTCTGTAGTGGCTAATGAATAACAAGTTTCACAACTTAAGTACAACTTAAGTACTGTCTGTGTGCTTTCATGAGGGGAAAAGTTTACCAGTCCAGTACTGACTGCACCGACCGCACCAAATTGTGTGCCAGGAAGGATATGAAGACGTGTCTAGCAAACATAAGTCATTATTATTCTTGCAATTTTGTCAAATTAGATGTGTTAGGAGCTGAGTGCATCCGTGTGTTTAATGATGTAGCTGACCATAGCACAGTGAGCTCTCAGCTTGTCTTCTGACCATCAACTCTAGAATCTACCGCATTATTGCCGTGCTGTGCTCCTGTCTGAGCACCTCATTTAACTGATTGATACGAGGATGCAGGCGAGGGCTATTCCACGCACAATAAAATGACCACGACCATTTTATCTCTGTATTTTGGCGTTTAAATGAAGCTGTGAATGTGGAGGGCTGCAGAGTGACAGCTGCAACAGAAAGACAAACAGTCCGTCTTAGTCCTCAGGCTAAAATGACTCAATGCACCCGCTGCTTTTATACTGTTTCACAGAGCCATTAAAACCTGCAGGTCGACTGGAGCAGAACTCAAAGGGAGAGGAAAGATGGAAAGAGACAAAGACAGAAAGAAAAGAAAAGCAGGCCGGCAGGAAGAATAGGGGAAGAAAGGAAGAAAGAGAGATAGAAAAAGCTGCTGCGTCTGGTCTGACAAGAACCGACATGTACAAGCCCCTCAGTGACTTCAGTGCTTGACTGGAATAACCCTTACCTTCAGCACACAGGCATGATACCATTCTTACTCTCTCTCTCTCTCTCTCTCTCTCTCTCTCTACACACACACGCTGTGCCTCAAGCCCGGACTGGGTTAGATTCTCGGATAGATCGTCTCTCCTGTAAATTCTGACTCAGTTTGTTGGAGGTAGACGGGGATTTCTCTGTGCGTTTCAAAAGGTCAAGTGGAAAACAAAACAAAGGCAGTAGTATTCATAGATGCTGCACTGTAGTTATGTAATAATGCAGCCAAATGGAGTAACAGGGAAACAAGTACTGAACCCAAACAAACAGATAGTATTAGGACAGTGTTATAGAATGCTGAAATCATGAGATCATTTCACAGTAATTCTGACATGATGTGATTGTTCATTATTATTAAGGACAAGAAATAAAACAATAAATATATTGTTGCCAGTACCAACAGATGGGAATGTAAGATGTGGACACAGACACAGATCACAGGCATCACGCTTTGCACAAATCAACATATAATACATCCAAAAATGTAAACAATCTCTCATTTTAAAATTCAATATGGCAGATTACATAAAATCTATTCTGCCCAACAAAACCTAAATTTAGTCATCACAAACTCTCTTAAAGTCACAGATGCTCCAGTTCCTTCTGGAATAGATTGTCATTAGGATTTGACAATGTCCTCCACAATCAATTTAAATTGTGATGTCACAAAGTCCTCCTGAAATCAAATCAAGTGGGGAAAAATCCTTTATCTGTGTAATTATTTCCCAATCACTGTCTCAGTGCTTTCTATCATGAGGAGGATGTGAGGCATAAATTTGATGATTAACTGGATGGCTTTCGTGCTGTTTGCTTTGTGTAGGTCACGGCTCACCTGTGAGAGTAGCATGTAATCTGGACCGAAGCGCTACAGTGATTCTGGCTGAGAAATAGATGTGCCTGTCACATCGAATTAAATTTTCGAAGAGCTGGCTTGGAACTTGATGAAAAGAGAGGCTTCTCTGCAGCAGAAAACAGAAAGAGAGAGAGAAAGGTGGAGCAGTGTGGAAAAGAACGAGGGAGAGAGATAAGGTATGAAGGACAAACACAAAGCTATATCAACAGGCTAAACAACAGCCTCACAGGTGTGAACCAGTCTGCCTTATAAATGCTATTAGTAGTCTTTTATCTGAGTCGACAGCACACTAAACGCAGGGACGGCCCCTCTGGAGTAATTGGGCGGATGCATGCCTTTGCTCAAGGGCACAGTGGTGATAGTGGATCTGTTTAACTCTCCAGTTCGTAGGTCATTGTCATCTTGGTTTAAAACCATGAGCCTGTGATTGTCAGGGCTTTTTTTGATACCATTACACAACTCTTAAAAATAAAAGTTCCAAAAAAAGGGTGTTTGGTAGCATTACAATATTTTTCACACTCTGTGGCGTCTTATTAAAAATCTAATTCAAATATCTAAAATGTAAAAAAAGGATTAGGCTGTAATGCATATGTGACCCTGGACCACAAAACCACTCACAGGTAAATTTAAAGTTACTTTGCAAAAACAGGATAACTCAGTTTTTTATTATTTAAAAAAATAATGTTTTTATGGTGTTATCATGTTTTTTTTATTGTTAGTTAGCTGTATTTTTTATAAAAAAAAAAAAAACAAGCAAAGAAAAATACCTGCAGCTAGTTTGAGATGAACTGGAATGCACAATTTAAATTTTTTTTATTGTTAAAAATTGATACATTTGTTTTTGCTAATTAATTCTTCACTTGTATTTTTTCATTTGTATGGGACAAAATTATAAGGCTTTTTTTGGTTTTGTAAAATGTTACTTCTAAATCACCATTGTTTTCTGCATGTCAAAACTAACATGGCATGAGCCAGGATGGCCGAGTCATGAGCAGATGACTCTGTTGAACTCGTTAATCTTAATGAGTCAGTGAAATAGATTTACATAGTATATGTTCATTATCGCTTTGACTCCTGCGGTCAGTGAGCCATTCACAACTTCTGCGCTGAATCTTATGTCCGATACGAAACCATTACTGTGATGTAGCCTATATGCTTGAGTGTGTCAACACTATAATGTGACAATGTGTTAAACAGTCAGGCAGATATATTCTTACAAAACAACTGTGTGATATTTATGTGACACAGATGCAAACAAGAGACTAAATTTATTCTACCACTTACAGTTCTTACAACTAGGAAAAAGCACTAGTTTTAACTTTAAATGGACCAGAAGCATGATTTAATCAAAATAAGCAACACTTGTGAGTTATCAGTTGCGATCATTTTATTGATTATTCAAGGAAATTGCTGTTTTGAAGATATTGGTCTCTACAATTCAAGCATACTTACATAGAAAATAGCTGCCTGGCATCTGGAAATGCTACATTTTTAAGACGCCATTGCACTCCATCCTTTTTTTTTTTTTTAATAGCAGAGTGTGTCCTGTATCAATGGTCCCTTTGAACATCTATAAGACCTTGTCTGCCCTTTGGAAACATGTTTCTCTCTCCCGCGCAGAAGATTTTTTGACAAGAGAGATTAATCTAAGATAGAGGAGCATAGAACTTAATGTTTACACCCACCAAACAGATTAATTAGAGGAATAGAGGAAGCACACAGTCAGGGACAAAATGCTCATTTATCATGAAGGGAAATGATGGAGAGCGGGTGAGATGGAGAAAGAGAGAGGCGCAGATGTTAATGCACTGTCCGTCTGCTATACAGAGAGAAAGTCAATGTCCTAGTGTTAATTGTAGTGAATCATATTACAGGCTTCTGGAAATTAACACCATTCTGACACAGAAAAATAACATCTATTTCTGGACGCTTGTAATTCACTTCTTGTGTAACAAAATTTGACTTTGTACTTTGAAACGTTCCAGTTCTTGTGCCAATCATTCGGTCATACTCCTAAATCTTTTAAAAAATGGTGATACTACAAATACACTGACTGTTCCATCAGAGAAATGTTATTATATTTCAGTATATTGTTTGACTAATTTTACCAGTTGTGTGTGCACATAGGCTTATAGATAATATAAAGGCCTCTGATGAATCAAATGAATAAATTCCATGTGTGCATTCCGTTATTTTACCATAGTGTTGGTTATTAAAGCTGCATGAAGTGGAATCAAGGCATGGAGTAAATTTATTAACCAAAAAAAGAAATAATATATGAAATGAAAATGCATTTCTTGTGTTCTATAAACACACGCATGCACAAAAGTCAAACAGGTTTGTTATACAGCAACAACTTTAGTAAATGATGACAACATTTTCATTTCTGGGTAAAATTTGTCTTTAATTTTGACCTACAGAGAAATGCTCAAAAATATTAGATACAGTGCCCTCCACTAATATTGGCACCCTTGGTAAATCGGAGCAAAGGTGGCTGTGAAAATAAATCTGCATTGTTTATCCTTTTGATC
>JAUMHR010000072.1:10111891-10148345 GCA_032361145.1 Enteromius fasciolatus | reverse complement strand
AGAGACCATTCCTTCATCCAGAATCACTCCAGACCCTTTAGATTACCAGCTCCATGTTTGTTCTCCTCTTTAGTTCACCTCACTCAGGGTTTAGGTCAGAGGACTGGGACAGTCATGGCAAAAGCTTCATTTTGTGCTCAGTGACTAATTCTTGTGTTTAATTGTATGTTTGTTTTGGATTATTGTCCCAATGGATGATTTCTAACAGTCAGTGAATTATTGATTTTTTTTATCTGTTGATATTTGATAGAATCCATGATGCCATGTGTCTAGATGTCCAGGACCTCCAGCTGAAATATAGACCCACAACATCAAAACAAAGTACACATGGAGTACATTTTATCCCTGTGTTCACCAAACCCATCTTGAGTGATTGCTGCTAAAAAACAATTTTTTTGGTTTCATCTGATCATAGAAGCCAGTCCCATTTGTAGTTCCAGTCGTGTCTGACAACTGAACATGCTGTTTTTGGATGAGCGAGGATCGTTTTTTAAAGGTTTTCTGACCCTGAGACTCACTATTTTCTGCAATTCTTCAGCTGTGGTCCTTGAAGAGTCTTTAGCCACTCAAACTCTACTGTTCGCCGTGTATTAGGATGTTAGAGACACACGTCCTCTTCCAGGCAGTTTCCTAACACTGTATGTTGATTGGAAATTCTTAATTATTTCCCTGATGGTGGAAATGGACATTTTCACTGATCTAGCTCTTTTCTTAAAGCCACTTTACTACTTGGTGAAGCTCAATTATCTTTTGCAGCATGTAAGAAATATATTCTTTGGTTTTTCTCATTGTGTTGATGATTAAGGGATTTTGGGCTTTGTTTTCTGTCCTATAAATATTTCTGTTCAACAGGAAGCCAGGGCTGGATATTTTCATGTTCATAATCACCCTGGAGTGCTCATAATTGTGAATATGAATGGGAATATACACCCCTATAAAAAATTATAAGGATGCCAATAATTGTGGCCAACAAGTATTGGAGAAAACATTTATTTCACAATGAGATTTTCTCCCCATTTCAATTGTTTTAATTCAAATATAGGTCCGAATTTTGTAAATGTTTTGAACAAAAGATCAGAAGAATAAACAATACAGATTTATTTTCACAGCCACATTTGCTCTGATTTACCAAGAGTCCCAATATTAGTGGAGGGCACTGTGGTACTTTAGCATTATTTGTACACTTTATAGTATTAATTAATGTTTTGAATGAGCATTTCTATTTATCTCAAAATTCTCATTTTAATTTGCTTTTGTCATTGTTATTAGTTTCCCCCAAACATTTCTATTTAGCTTTTATTATATTTGTAATTATATTACTTCAGCTTATTTTATTTCAGTTTCCAAGGTAATATTTCTATTAAAAACAATACATAAAAAAGTTTGTATGATTAAATTTAATTTAATTTTTAATTATTGTTATTTTTGTCAAAGGACTGATTCAACCGACCAATTTGAAATTCCACGTTTATCCCAATTTGGAATCTGTGTTAAAAAGTGGCATCTGCGGCATGCTTTTTTTATATTCTGACAATACGTGATTCTGACAGACTTTGCATTAATGAGAAAGCAAGTAACAGCAAAAGCAATAGTATGTTCTTTCTCTTAATAGATAAGATTTGGAACGGTAGAAAGTTCTTACCCACCAGCTGGTCATTGAGACCTGAAGCACAAGACACTATTCATCAACCTCCACAAGATGCCAAAAACACATAGAACAGAGCATCTCTCTCTCCTTCACACAGAGAAATACACACACACACCACACACAGCTGTGTCCTGATGAATGCTCCTGATTTATTCTGCAGGAACTGGGATCATTTGTTACTTGCGACACCCCTCCTCTCTTCCTCTCTCTTTCTTGCTTTGATAAAGCTGCCAGCTGCTCCAGTTACAAACACTCTTTTGATCTCTCGACTTCTTCTGGCCAAAACTGACTTCCGCCTTCATACAAAACTCAACAAAATTCTTGGTGAGAGACACCAGGGGAGCCGGAGCCGAGTCTAGCCATGAGGCGATGGCTTGTGAGATGTACTTTACTTTGAGTAAGATAGATAGTTTAAAATCCACTCTAAACTTAATCTATTGACTCACTTTTTTAAGCATTTATGTGCTGTTACAGTAGGACAGATCGGTGGTAATTCTGTTACTGCTATTACATTTTCTACAGAGATGCATTACATGAAGCAGATAAAATCAAACTGTGCAAAAATGTCTTGACATTTTATCAGCATATACAGACACACACAAACATATATATAATAATCTTTAGATTACATTTCAGAGTCTCATTGGTCTCAATAAATGAGTTCATAACACCATTCATCAGTTTCTGGCCTACGGGTCAGACTTCAGAGTCTGCTTCATTTTACACAGACTTCATTTTCTCCATCTCAGTCAAACCTGTGACATTCAGACTCGCTGCCGTTTCTTTAATTGAATGTAACTTACCTGAACACAAGGCCACGGATTCAACCGACAGAGTTTGATCTGATGTCCTCAGCGAAAAAATGGTCTAAAAACAATCTCATCTTACAGCAATCAAACAGCAGCATACTGAAAACACTGGCCCTTTATTGCACACATTAATAAACAAAGCACACAAAACTTCTTTTAAATAATTTATTTTTGCCATGAATGACAGGTTTTCACCACACATTTTATTTCCATACACAAAAACTAGAAGACTTATTCCAAAATGTACTAATAATATATACAATATATTATATACAGTGAGGTCAATAAGTATTTGATCACCCTGTGATTTTGCAAGTTCTCTTCCTTAGAAATCATCGTTTCCAAGGCTACTATCAGTAATACACTAAGACGTCATGGTTTAAAATCTTGCATCTTGGGTGTTTTTCTGCACAGGGGACAGGACGACTGCGCTGTATTAAGGAGAGGATGAACGGGGCCATGTATTGTAACATATTGTGTAAAAACCTCCTTCCCTCAGTCAGAGCATTAAAGATGGGTCGTGGCTGGGTCTTCCAACATGACAATGACCCAAAACACAAAGCCAGGAAAACCAAGGAGTGGCTCCATAAGAAGCATATCAAGGTTCTGGAGTGGCCTAGCTGGTATCCAGACCTAAATCCAATTGAAAATCTTTGGAGGGAGCTGAAACTCAGCGACAGCCCCGAAACCTGACAGATCTGGAGAAGATTTTTATGGAGGAGTGGGCCAAAATCCCTATAGTAGTGTGTCCAAACCTGGTGAAGAACTACAGGAATTTGTCACAGTAATTCCCAAATAAATTGTTAAAAAAATCATACAATGTGATTTCTGGATTTCTCTTTTTAGATTCTGTCTGTCACAGTGCAAATGCACCTGAAAATGCTGAAAATTGCAGACCCCTCCATGATTTCTAAGAAAGAGAACTTGCAAAATCACAGGGTGATCAAATACTTATTGACCTCACTGTATGTAATGTGTGTATAGTGCTGTCAAATGATTAGTCTTTTTCAAAACAAGTTTTAGTTTACAAAATGTGTGCTGTGTACATTATGAATATATACACACACACGTGTATAACTATATATATTTTTTAGAAAAATATCTATACATTATTTTTTATTTCTAATAAAGTTATATAAATATGGACATACTGTATAAATGTGTATGTATAAATATACACAGAACATACACATAAATTATACAAAATAAAACATTAATATGTGATTAATCATTTGACAGTTATTTATGTATATAAAATATATTATTAATATATTAATACACTTGAAAAACCTGTTTCATTGGGGCAAATCTTCAACAAGGTGTTTTTTTAAAGCAAAAGAAACCACTCTTGCTCTTAAGCTTTTTATTTGAGAAACGTGCTACATCTCTCCACACAGACACTACTGGACCAAATGCTTTTATAAACCACATACAACCAGTGAATTATCAGAATAATTGTTTAATGACTTGAACGCTGGTGATGGTGACTTGTGAGGAAACATTCCCTGAGGACATTTTTGCCTGTGAAACCTTCCCTTTATTAATATAATATTAAGGCTTTGTTCATTGTTCTTCAAAATGAAGATGAATACAACTTCAGTCAGTCAACATATAATGCATGTTTTCCATTCTGAAGCTTCACTTAGTGGGATAAACAAAAAACACTTTCATTGCATTTCAAATTAGTGAAAAATTTAGGATTAGGAACAAAAAAAAAATACATTAATACACATTGTGCTTGGGCTGTTTACAAAACATTTCCCCATTAAAAATACTGAATAAATAAAAAAGAAAAAATTTTCACTTATCCTAAATATCTTACAGGACACTGACTTTAGTCTCCAAGGCAACAAGACCCAAGCAGTTTCTACAAGGGCAGACTAGTTTGTTAGTACTTTCGTTCACTTAAATGCTCTGAAAGCAAACAGCCAGCAGCCCTCGCAGACACCTCATCTCACCGCCGCATCTGCAGGTCAAACGGCCTTCAAAAACTCCACATGACCCCTTACATATGAAGTCTGACGGCAGAGCTGAGAGCAGATGCTCTAGAGAATTCTGGGCAGGATGGACATTCATTTGCAGGTAAAACTAAATACCTTTAATGGTGGCTCACCAGGATTTATAAAGCACAGATTAGAGTCTATTCGAAGACAAAAATATCCCAAATTGGACTAAATATATCCAGTTATCATCGGGTTTTGCAACAGAAAAAGTTGTGCTTTGATTCTACAGAGATCTAACTCCCAGTTACATCCAGTTCTAAAGAAAGCAGCGTTTGTTTCTAAACAAAACAAAAAGGAAACACCAGTAGCACCATTAAACTGCGTGAACAGTGAGGCAGACAAGGCATGGCAGCACACGCTTGGGAAGATTTCTACAGCGACAAAGATGAAAGTGCAGGAGCGGAGTGAAGGACGAACTGCCTCGTGCACATTTACCTGTTAGACTGCGTGGGTGTGTGTGTGTGTGTGAGAGAGAGAGAGAGAGAAAAAACTGAATGTGTATGGAACTTTGAAAAAATGCATCTGTTTGAATGTGTGTGTGTGTGTGTGTGTGTGTAAGAAACTGTGAAGGTGTTCACACACCAGATTTAATCGTGTTAGTCCGTGAACCAGACCAAGGTAGTAATTCATTAAACTGGTTAAAAAAAGAACACAACACAAAATAATATCAGCAAAGTTAGTAAAATTCTTACTAAGAATGTTTATTAAAATAAATGCCAAGGAGGTTAATAAGAAAAAAAATAACAGCATACACCATAAAAACTAAATGCAAGCATGTAAAAATACCTATGACAAGAGGAACTAATAAGTCGCTAATGAGTTAAACAAGCTAGAATCAGCAAGAAAACAAAATAACTGTAGGAAAAGGCAACGCTCCCAATGAGAGACAGATTTGAGTAAAGAGTGGGCTGAGAGGGAGGGCAGAGGAGAAGACATGGAGGAGAAAAAATAATAAAGTGTAGTGGGTTTCATCACAAAAGGATATCAGAAAAAAATGACTTGTACATAGAAAATGAAGTTAGAAAAATACATTAGAAACCTGTAACAATGGCTGTAATTTACATTATTACACATGTAGTAGGCAGGCAGAAGAGAACAGAGTTTTCTCCATACACCTGATAGACTAAACCCAACTCCAAAACATTAACAGCATGTAGTAACATGGCAGAGGGGATTCCTATAATACTGTCCATTTCTCTGTGGTCGTCTTTGCTCCACTCTTAATATTGCATTTCATTATTTCAAAAACATGTATTTAACACTGAGAAAAAAAAAGAAGACATTGACCTTTTCGTGTAACACAAGTGACTACATCAGAGACTGCCAGGGTTACAGGACACAAAGAACGTAATGGTACTGAATGTGGTGAACGCCTCCGGTTGTTTCAACGATTGAAAACTGCTGATCTTGAGCGTGTGATTTGATACTGTGGCTCCTCAGGTTTGGGACTGATGAATATCCCAGTGACCTTCCTCTCAGTAATACTTTGAGTAAATGCTAGATTACCCCTCTCCAAGCATTCAGCATCAGTGCAGTGTAAAGCTACATCTATCCTTTGTGAAACACCAAAAAGGCTGAATACTTTCCCCCTCTTTCTTACGGTCTTCTAAAACAAAAACAAAACGGCAAAAACACTTCCTTGGCATAAAATAAAGTACGTTTTGGCAAATATAATCGAAAGCTTCCAGTTTGCAAATCTTGAAACAAGAGGAGGTTTCAGGAAAAGTCCAATTGATTGAGAAATCTCCTTCCTGAAACACCTGGCAGACTTCCACATAATTGGCAGTTGTTCTTGACAAAAATCACAGTAACCAAATACATAGACAGCATTGCCGATTTTGTCCTCATAGTATAAGCATAACAATGCAATAAAATAAAAAGAGAAATAAACACTTTGTTCAAATGGGGATTCAAGAAAAAAAACAAACAAACAACAAAACAAGACTTCAACTTAATTTTGGGAAGACGAATCATGGCACATAGTTAGCTGGTCAAATGACTGCTATTCCTTTGCATAGAATAGATTCAGTGGCACAACACTGCAACAGCCTCGTGGTTTAACTCTTGGGGTGCTTCCTCTTCACAAGCCCTCCCTCGCTCTGCGCTATCCTAGTTGGTGCTGGATATTATTGAACAGAATGTAACACTCGGAAAAGAAACGACCATCAGTAAGGCACTTAACTGTACTCTTCTCGTCTTTACATCATGCAATTCCTCCAAAAGGTTTGACTAATTCGGTCCGTTTTTTTCCCCCTGGCCAATAGTATCCAAAGTCACGCAACCTTTCTTTACCACCTTACGCTGTACTATTCTACAAATGTTTTTAGATAGATTTTTTGTATTACGTTTCATATTTTGTAACTGCAAGTTAAGTATAAAAAGCTAAAATTGCCAAAAATATATATTTCTTCTCCAGCACCCTGTAAAAGTATCTAATTTTGATCTTTCTGTATTTTAATATGCAATGACATATCTACATTTGTATACATTTTATATATATATCATGTATGTATAAAGCAATTCGAACAGGCAGACATGGCTTTCACATCCTATGTTTTCTTGAGAGGGTGTATAGAAATGAGAGTGGGCTCAGTAGCTGGGGGGTGTGCAGGACACATTGTGGATGGGCTATTTGAAAAGAATAGAAATTACTCAGTCGCTTCCCACTCGTGAATTTCAATTCATGAAGGCAAGAACACCTGCATTTAGTTTCAGCTCAGTGAAATTCATTTTGGAAGGTGGGTCGGGGGAGAGAAATTTGAAATAATATTTAAAATATATATATATATATAAATCAACAAACCAAAAGAAAACGTGTACACAGCAGTGAGGTTAAACCCTCCCCCGTTTCTATCTACCTCATTCATCTTCCTTAGTGTTCATTGCTTTTGTACATCCTCAAGGAAATTAGCGTCTTGTAGGACAATCCATCACCATTTCATCCATCTTTTGATTTGCTATTATAACAAACAGACATCAAACCTTTTCAAACTCTAGACTAAAACGACAGAACCCTTGGCGGTTAGATACATACGCATATATATATGAAATTCATTAAATGGAAACCCTTTGGCTAAATGCGCACACATAATACTTTTTTTTTTTGTCTTTTATCTCACAGCTCATTCAAAGAAAGATGTGTAGAAAGTTCAGGCACTGTATGTGGGGAGGGGTTGAGATTTTTTGGGATGGCATAGTTCAGTAAACTGATTCCGGTTCATATCCCAGCTGTCCAACCCTGAATATCCTAGATTTGAAGAAAAACAACAACAAAAAAAAAAACGCTTCACCCCAAACATCTCTTGCCCTGTCTGACTCTGCCTATCGCCCCCTACTGAGCTGGCACGTACGCTGCAATGAGCAGCACCTATAAACCTGCAAGTATTGCCAAACGCTAATAAGATACATGGAAAAATAAGAAACAAAATAGGGAGAAGTAACAGAACAAAGAAATCAAAACAAGCTTTTTGCAGTCTGTCATTGTCATAGCCATGCTCTAAAGTCAGCTGGACAGGCACACCCAGAATGTGTCAGCACAGTAAAACTCATCAACTGAAAAACACAGGATTACATCAGAGAAGGACAGGAAATACACAAGTTGGTGTGAGTGCAAATTTCTTTCCTTCTTTTTCTTTTGCTGATTGTTCATGGTGACAGTTTAAATGGGTGGGGTAGCGTACAGAGATTATCTGGGTGCCCTGTTTAGCGTTATATCTGATAAAACCAGGGTCACCAAGTTATATTTTTACTTTTTTCTTATTTATTTTTTTTTTTTTTTAAATTGAAGCTTTGTGATTATAAATGCATTTAAGGGCTGAATTAGCAGAAGACGCTTCTTTATTGCTTTTAAACTTCAGTGCAGATTTTCGGGCAACGCAACATCACTGTTAACATTCACCCAGTCATTTGAGATTTTAAAAGAAAAAGAAAGAAATAATAGTCAAAACAAAACAAATCAAAACAATAAAGAGTATCATCGTTGTTATCGCTACACAACGTGTGTTGGTATGGAGGGTTGTTGTGTTTTATGTTGGTTTATGTTAGGATCACTGCTCAGACAGGTGCCTCTCTCTCTGCGTCCACCAGGCTAGCAAAAGGCAATTACCAGTTAATCTGATCAGCAGGCAGGCTTGGGCGGCTCATCATTGGGTGAAGAGTTCAGAGTTCAGAGGTCATTTGTTAGTTGCCGGTGGCGGCTAGGTGGTTAGGAACAAAAACGAAAACAACAAAAAGGAAAAAAAAAAGGTAGAAAAGATATTAGTTAGCAAGAAGAGACCGGAATGACATCATTTTAACAGCAAAATGAATGCAATCTTTGTTTAACCCCTAATTCCATGGCCAACAGACAAACACAGGCTAAACCTGGTTATGATCATGACTCTAACGTCATGATCAGTTCAATCAGAACGTTATTACATGTAATTAAAGCGCTACAATGCCCCATGTTCCCACAAACAAAAGCAGAGAGGTATCACATAGACAAACGAGAAAAACACATACCAACAAAAACTAGTAACATTTTAGTGTCTTGAGTCGAAATGCGTGTTACGAACAGTGTAATTAGTTGTGAGGGGGAATCAGAGAGCTAGTGCTACATTACGCAAATAAACAGATAAAGGTTGCGAAATATCGCTTTGGATTTTTTCTTTATTTTTCAGTGAACGTATACACAGGATTCAAAAATACATCTGCTCGAAAAATAGTACCTTCAGTAAAATGAAAATATAGCTGGGTGTAAAGTACATTTTTACATTTAAACAGCTGAACAAACAAAATCCGATGAGCTTAACCTGAGATATATAAACTATATATGTATATATTGAGGTAATAGCTTAAGCGCTTAGCCAGTGGGTATGCTGGCAATGGAAGCTTATTCCAGTCCCTTTTTTGTATTTTAAAAACTATTAAAAAAGAGAATATGCAGTTATATAAAGCTATAAAACATATGGCATTTAATTCAGTTACAGTCAAAAACCTGAGTGTTTCCAGAGGCATTTCATACGTAAACATTTTCACAGTAAAAAAAAAAAAACGCAGTGTATAAACATGTATGATCCCCCATTCAGAGGTGAAACAAACAAAAGAATAAAAAAAAAGGTAGAAGTATCTTATCTAACTAACCTCTGTCTGTGGTCACTATCCTTTGGTAAGGATGGACCCGTGAATCATGTCTCCGCACTTTAGTAGCCATTGCACCTAGATTACAACAGGTCCATAAGGTTAGACATAATTCAGCCCAGGAAACAAAACGCACATGTAAAGCCTGTGGACCACAGCTAGACCACATAACACTGCCGCTGTAGAACTCTAGACACCAGAGAAACACAGAACACTTCTGATTTTGACCTTTTATTTAAGAGATCCATTCAAAATGAATCTCAATTTAAACTGGCTAGCTGTGAAACAGGCTTTACATGAAATCTCATCTATATTCAAATGTATGCATATGATGTTTATACATATAATACATATTCACAATATCAACACGTTGGGTAGAAATTTAGAAAAACAAGAGTAATAAATGTATGAAAAACTGAGTATGATAAACGTTATAACTTAAAATTACACAGTAATTGCTTTGACTTACAAGATTTTAATATTGTTTGAGACAGGCTGGCAAGGAATCGGGTTTAGAAAAAAAAAAAAAAAAACACACACACACACTCACCACAAAGGTGTGGTTTAGGGGAAAAAGCAATAACTATAGTGGCAGCAGCATCATTTGATAGCAAATAGTAATCAAGTTTCGAATGTTCTCGCAAGAATTCAGAAGTGAAGTAAAAAACTAGAATAGACTGCAAATTCTAAGCACGTTGATGATAAAATTAATTTACATTATCTCCTTTGCCAATCTCAAAGGTAATGTTCAGAACAAATCGATTTGAAAGAACTCTTAATAGACTAGTAATTGGTTCCATAGTGAAGGTCTATTCAACACCAAGAGCGGGATTTCTCAAACTGTACAAAAGTAAAAATGCCTGAATTAATAGTTGTTTCTTTCTTTCGCTCCATATGTTGATTGCTCTCTATAGTCAAACCAATAATACAAATATATTTCGTTATTTATGTACCTATGTGGAGCTGGCAGCTGTTAATACAGTTGATCTCAGAGTAAAAAGAACATAATATAAACACTGTTAAGTAATATTAATACTGGTAACAGACAAGATGTATTCACAGTACACCTTATTTATTATTATACAGTGCTATAATTAAATGAATGTTAAAGCATTCATTTGAATAAAACTTTCATTATCAGTTGTATTTTTATCATCAGGTTTACAATGGTAAGTGAATGTGGTGAGGAATTTTGCAGGTTATTTTGGTTTAAGGTGAAAGAAATGATAAAGTTCCATTTTGCATTAAAGAAAGAATTTTGTATAAAAAGAAAAAAGAAAAGATGTAACATTAAAAGTGTGTGAATCACCACAGTTGCTGTGTTTCGCTCTTGGCATGCATAGACCTCGAGACGGATTGGTAAAGGAAGCCTTATTTCAGTCTCCCAACCAACCAAATATTTCAAAACTATATAAAATACAGTACAAAAACTAATACAAGATATTAACTGACTCTTAAAAAAAAAAAATATATAGAATGATTTTAAATATAGAAAATTTTTAAGACCAAGTCAAGATAATATTTGCTGACGCAACATTTTTTGGAAGGGGAATATCTGTAATCGATTCACGGAAAAATGTGTGCAATATCATTTAAACGCAACTGTATTTCTTTACTTGTAGTGCAAATTATTTAAGCACCTGAGCAGTTGTGGCTGTTTTACACCTTGACAGACATTTCAATTTTGTATGACTCTGCAGTGCTCCATGTGAGTCTGCCGAGGTGTGACGAATGTACCAAATCACATAATGACATCACAGAATAGTTGCTAAGTCTAAATGTTTTTATTCTCCTCTGGAGAAATTTTGTAAGTGCTAACGGTTCCCTCTAACTGCGTGTGTGTGCGTGTATGCCCACATGCTATACTGCAACAGCAGATGTCCAACAAATCACTTCTGATTGCACAGAAGCCCAGCAACGAGCTAAAGGGAGAGAGTGAGAGAGAACATGGTCTGGTCTGGGGGTGGTTTGATGTTGGATCGATACTGTAAGTAAATAAAAGGCTGCTAAGCTTGCGAGTGTTTAAGTTTAAAAGTGGAAACGCGGCACTGTCAGAACAGTGGAAGACCCAAACGTGCCAACTATACAGCATCTGGTGAACTGCACTTAGAAACCCCTCCAAATCAAAGACGAGCACAAAGCAAAGCTACTCATAGCACAACTTTCGGCTTCTGGCATACATGACTCATGCTATTGATCGCCATCTCTACTTAAACGTCCATTTTCTGATGTTTGCATTGCTTGTTGCTAAAAGGAGTTGTGATGTCGTGGTTATTATCTATCTTCTTTGCAATTGTTTGCAGAAGCCCCTCACTAGGCAGGGGAGTATGGGTAATTCTCTCTGAATAGGGTCGAGCGCTCAAGTTCACAAGGGTAAAATAAGACAATTGGATACAGTGAGAATGGTGGAAGAATTTAATGAACATCCCCAACGGGACTCTGGGCTCTTTCTCTCTCTCTGCTGCTCAGCACTGGTACCAAGGCCTGCTACAGCAGGGAAAAGAGAAATGATTTCAAAAGCCAGGAGAAATCCGAGGGGATCCACCAGTAGCCTGCCTGACAAAGCCTCCGGCAAGAGAGAGGGAGGCGAAAGAAAAAAAAGAAAAAAAGAAAAAAAAAAAGATGTGTGCAAGTAAGCATGTCGCCACTGTCTGTGAGAGCGTCCGGAGAAAAGAATTCTTACACAGCAGGCAAAAAAACAAAAAAAAAAACAAAAACATAAAATGAATATACCACGTTCAAGACACAGATAAGTGGTCCCTTTCCCAGCCTGTCTCAGTGGCAAATGGTTTTTTTTTATGTGTGTCTATGTAGCTAAATCTTTAATCACCTGGGTTACCCAGCCTGCTAGCATGAGCTAGTCATTACATATTTACCTTTCAGTGAGTCCTGAACTGGGCCGGGTGATGACCCATCCAACAAGCCCCCGTAAAACACCCCGCCAATACCCTCTTGCGGGGCACCGAAGGGTGAAGTGCCAAGCCCCCACGCCCGCTTACCTAGGACTCCGCTGTGCTCGATGGGATATTCCAGCAGAGACGTGGGTGCCAAGGCATAAGGGTAGTCGTAGGGCGTGGTGTAGATAATGCCCCCGTCAGGCGTCGGGGGCACCAGGGTAGGGGTGCCATTGGGTAGCACAGTGGCCATCTGAGTGGGCCGAATGATGTTCATGATGGGGGTCCCTGCCGGAGTGGGGGGCCTGAGGGCAGACGGTGGGAGGACCTGACCTGCAGGGGCCGCGATAAGACGCGGGCCTTGAGCGGCTGCTGCCGCTGCTGCAAGAGAGAACGCAAGGGTGGCTGCCGTAAACGGAAGAGTGAAAGACAGAAAGAGCAAGAGAGAAAGAACAGGAGACGGACAGAGAAGTAATGAGAGAAAGAGAGTAATAGGGGAGGTTGGGTTTGTGAATGTGTATAAAATTTTCAGAGCAGAAGGGGAAAAAAAGCAGAAATGGACAGAAGGCACAAAAACAGATGTGAAAAGCACAGGCAAGGAAAGGAAAACAGAAGCACACGAAAAGAGGGAAAAAGGGGGTGGGGGAAAAAATAAAGGAAAATTAGTCCATGCAAATGGTCAATGAACCACAAAAAAATTACACTCTAAAGCAAACTAAAACCCCACAACCAAAATCTTTACAAAAATTAAATCAAAACTAAAACAAGGAAGAACTGATGATTGATCACACCGGGGCAAACCGATCATCAAAACACTAATTCACAACACAGAGTCACTGATTTAAAGCAGCACATCTAAACTCAATGTCCTGCGGCATGTAGAGGAAACAGCTCTTCAGTTTGGGTGCGAAAAAATGCTGATGGTATTTCTTATAGTTGTAACTCTAAAGTGCACTGAAATTGATTCCACTAACTTGCCATAAGCTTTCCCACATGAATCAAAACCTCTACATGCCATTGGGAACATTTAGTGCAGATGTGGAGAGGCTATTACCACAACAAGGCTGAAAATTAAAACGCTTGTGAACATTCTGCACTGAAGCCAAACAGATGTGTTTCGGTCCCTGTCATATATACCCAAATATGCATGCTCACATTTATAAATCCATACAATCAAATATACACTCATGCAAATATTACTTTACAGAGCAGTAAAAGCCCAAAACCCTTTATTCTCAATGTGAAAATGCATTGCAGTAATGAATATGTATGACATGGGTGGAATCGTATGCAAATCTCTTTGAGTAATAATACACGTTTATGACCTAAAGACAACCTAAAACACACAATCATGCAGCAAAATGATTCTGTATGCCACACCAAGATTACACAAGCTGTGATTGCAATTGGAACAGCTTTGAAAGGAGGTGGGAGAGAATGAGGGAGAAGGAGAAAAAGAGAGAGGGAGAGACAGAAGGAGGGATAAAGAGACAGAAATACTAGACTGTGGGCAGATGATTAGATGTTTTGTTGAGTGTGCAGCGTACAGGGATCTTTCTTGAATTAAAATGAGAATCTCGTGTCTGATGAACTGTCATATGTGTAGTGTTTTTTATTTAATTGCTCATTTATGGTCAGAATAAGTCAGCACAGAAAACAACTTGGTGTGTATGTGTGTGAATTTACATATGGATTATGGATGGATACGAGAGACGGATTATGGCTGGTTGTGATTTGGTAGCGTGTAAGCCCTGTGCCTTAAATAAGGGTGTGATTTTGTGTGTTTGTGTAACCATTTAAACAAATCTCTTTAGTCACTGTGCAACACAATCAAGCTGAACTTACATTATTCCCTAATAGTTCAGTTTTATGACAATCTTGTGGGTGTGCTGGTGTTCAAGTCTATTTATTCTGTAGTTTGTGTCTATATAAAGATCTTGAATGTCTAGCTGTCGATGTGTGAATGTCTCCTTACACGTTTTGATGTTGGTGTCTCTGTATGTTCCGTTCAGAATGGCCAGCTCCATTAGCTGCATCTTCTTTAGATTATCTTCTCCTTCCGCCTACAAGGAGAAAAAGACCAAGGTTAACCTCATTATTCAGCCAACCAATCACCAATCAGTATAAGGGGGACAATCTGGTTTCAATAATAAAAAAATCAGTAACTACAAGACAAAAAAAAAAGGGCCCTATGCAAAAGGTCTATAAATATAATGAAAATTATTTAAAATAAAACACACAAAGTGCTGGAGTAGAACATATGAATAAATATTTACTCTGAGTTGGAACTAAAAGTTCTAGACCCAGACAAGGATACACACTTTCAATTACCAAGAAAGAGTAAACCAAACATGAGATTTCTTAACGCAAAGCAACTAAAATGGAAAAAAAAACCTGCACGAAGAGACTATTTCAACTTCAGAGAGGAGGAGAGGGGAGAACGATAGAGGGAGTAGAAACCAGCTCAATTCAGATTTACACATCAAGCAACAGACACACTGGAGGGCTGGGACACCTTTAACTTTTCATGGTGTTTCAGAGTTTCCTTAGGAGAGCACACATCAAAGGACAAACTACTTTGACAGACACCATATTTGAGTGGTATTGTGAGAGTTGCCCTTAAGGGACGTTGACTGCAGAAATAACACAGTTCTAGATTAGTACAACTCTACACATCCCACATGACTCAAAGCTAAGAGAAACCCTGAGTAATTTCCTCAATCAGAAGAACTAAATAAAAAAACTGCACTGAAGCTACAGATGCCTCTGCATGAATGACTCACCCATTCCTGTGCACTTTAGCAATTCAATGCAGACACAAAAACATTCTCTTCTAGAAAGCGAAGCTTTTGTTTGAACCCTTCACATCCGAGGAGCTTGTGGAGAGCCAATGAAGATTCATCTATGTGCTTGTTACAATAACACCACTCATGTGAAGGAGGAACAAAAGAAAACTGGCTCAGGCTAATCGAATGCAGTCTAGAGAGAGGAAAACACTCTTCATTTGTCCATTTAACTTCTTCCGAGCCAGACAGGTGAAAAACAGTATTCAGAGCCGCCTTTCATGGGTTTCATCCAGAATTAGTCTTTTACAATTTTCTGAGACCAACTCAGATTCTCTCCAGACCTCTCAATACAAAGTGAAACTTAAATGTTTCAGCCTTTCAAATGATGTCTATTCGCTCTAATACTGTCTGAAGTGAAGGAGTTGACTACTTGACAAGGCCAAAAATCTGCTCCAGGGTTCCTGCTCAAGCATTTCACTGGCCACATCCATATGTTAAGCCCCAAAAAGGTGAGAGTGATTCATGAAATAGACTGAAATTAGAAATGTGTGTCATGTCATCTTAGAATCGTAAGGCTGACTTGACACATAAAAGAAAGATGATAGGAGATATCTTGGCTACTCCTTTCTATTTAATATAAATGGGGACTGTCAAGCTCCAAAAAGCACAAAACACCTAAAGGTCACCATGAAATCAAAATCATATGCACTGCGTACAACATCATACTGAACTGATTCATATCCGAGAGCTTTAGAAAAGTTACTTTTTAGATGGAGTTAATGCTTTTAGTTACTACATCTGATTAAAAACAGAAAAAGTAGGAAATGAAATGCCAAATACCACATCCATTGTTATATAAACCATTATAAAGGAAAAAATAAAGCCATTACCCATAATAACTCATAGCAAAAGCATCAACTCCTTTTATTAAAGAAGATTCAAGTAGAGGGACAGTGCAAGGAAGGAAATCAAGGTCTGGGGCAGTCGGTCCTATTGATTCCTGTAAGAGGGGTGAGGCAGAGGATAAACGACTCGAAAAAGCCCCAAAACACCATAAACTATCACGCTCTCATTTCTGCTGAGCAGGACTTTGTGTGGTTGGCACAGCTCTAAATCCAAATAACAACATCTCAGTGCTGGCCATGAAAGCAGATGGAGTCGATTTTCTCTCGCCCCACAAACGGAGACTTTGTTTCTGGCTTATTCTGCAGGGTATTTAATGAGGCTGCAGTGCCTCTGGCCACTAAGAGTAACTCCCCACAGGCCTGCAATGACACTGGGGTTAGTGGAGCACAGACTTCCTTTGAGGGTCGATGACGCAGCTCCTCAGTCACAGTATAGACAGGACATTTCTGTTTGAGGTCAGGCCAAATTTTATCTTCTTTCTTTTTTATAACACCCTCTTTTCTTTGCTTCTTCCTCCTGGGCTAAAGGCATTCTCAGGATGTTTGTAAAAAATGCAGAGATTATTTTTTGGCGAGAGAGGGAGGAAGAAAATAAAGGAAGTGCAGAGTTTCCAGGGAGCTGTGTGCCATCAGATGGGGGAGGCTCAGGGGAGACGCCCCTTTGATTTAAGCAACAAAAGCTGACACAGAATGTTTCCACACACACTCTGGGTGTGAGACATCAGGGAAGGCTGCTCAATAATCCTGCTCTATCCACAGGAATCAGATTCAATCAATGGGGTCTATTTGTAAGGGCAGCGAAGTGAAGCGGCTCTCATTGGCCGTGGGGGAGGACAGGGGACGCTAGACTGTGACAGCAGCGCTTGTGAGCACATCAATTTTGTTACACGCACAGAAGTACAGCATTTCCTCTCCATAACAAAGCATTTACAGCCATTTCCAAATCCATTTCCTTTTCAGTGCAGATCTGTGGGATGGCTGGTGTCCACCATTACATGCTTATTCCCATCAGAGAAACTTGCATGCTTTTACCTCAAGACACTGGAGAGATATATTACATACAGCCATGTCCGTTTATATCCAAGTTCAAAGTTTAAGAATGCTGAAATGGGACAAGAAAGAAAATAAAGTTCACATTTTCAGGACTTAATACAGTTCACTTTGTCTCTTCCAGCTCTTCCCAAGTTCCCTTTACTGCATAAACATCCTTCAACCCCACCCTTTCCACCGAACCACCCACAATCTACATGATTCAGAATCGTTACAGCATGAACTTCAGCAGTCACCAAGCGAGAGAACAGAGATTACAGCACATGACAAGCAGTTACACCACCCTTCTCCTGTCAGCTGCGTAGAGGTAAAGCTGGCTTGAGTGGAACTAAACCTCAGCTTGAGAAATTTCTGAGGTAAAATTCCCTTTCGTTTCTTTTAATCAGTCAGTTAATGGAACAGAAGGTTCATTTTTGTGTAAATCGCCCAGCCCAGTTCACATATAGCAATGCGTGGCATTTATAACGAGGGGATAAAATACATCTATAGCAGGTATTCTCATGGTATTCCTAATTTCAATACATCTAGCGGTTACATCTCTGGGCTGAAAATGCAAAAGGTTGCAGGTTTGATCTCGGAGCAGTTTTCCCCTAGGCTAAGATGCACAATGTGTGTCATGTACATCGCTCCAGATAAAAAAAGATCTGCAAAATGACAACCATATAATATGTAGGCCAGGTCTGAGCCTGATAGCTGTATTTAAAATGTCGCACAGATGCTTACATGCACTGGACAAAGGCATCCATATGGGATTACGCTGGATTTCGCCAGAGCAGGATGTGAGGACAGAGATCAGAGTGAGCGAACAAACAAAATAAAGCACAACAGAAGACGAAGAGGGAGGGGTGCAAAAAAACAGAGGGAACATTAATGTGATCCATGATTTCCACTGGTGCAACACATTGTAAAACCTTCAGTTGACTCGCACTCCTCTCTCTCGCTTTCTAATTTGCCCTCCCCTCTTTCTCTTTCTCTCTCGCTGCCAGACGATGTTTTGTTCTGCTCCTATGATCCTTTAATGCCACCCAATCGAGCCGAGAATATCTTGAAAGGATTTGGGAAGGCTGATCTGGAGGTTTAAATACTGCCGGATTTGCATCAGATTCCGAGATTTGAGAGTCAAAGCTGATCCGCGTGCTCCCTGTGCCGCCTGGGCTGTCAGATCTGGACTGTGACCCAACCTTGTCCGCTTTACAACCCCCTTAACCTTGTGTTCAGCGTCTGGAGGAATGAATCGGCTGAGAAAAAAAAGGCCTGGATAAATAAATCTGCAAATCCCAATAAAAGCAGCGCTGTTATGACTGGCCCTTGAACATGCAGTGGGGATTGATGGACCATATTGAGGCTAATTTGAAAACAGAGCTTCCCCAACGGCCTAGCAGAGGTTACTGCGAAGTCAAGGTTAGCCGCTGCAAAGCAAATGCATGAAATGAAAAGTGTTGGCCAGCAAAGTCAAGGTCTCTTCTATGCTAGCCAAACTTCTCTGTGGGTCAGGGCAATATATTAGCAAGCAGAAGGCACAGAGCCTGATATACCAATGCGTGCTGCGTGAAAAGATGTTTTGCTTGAATCAAATTAGAAAACATATTGCATGTGAAAGAGTCTTAGTTTTGCTGACTTCAGGATACACTGCGTACTGCCAACGGGAGATTACAAATGAAGAGTAATGGAGACGCATCAGGCCAAATTGCAACTAAAAAAGCTCCTAGAGAAGGTCAGGAAAAACTAATCTAAATTAAATGGGAGAAAATTTGAAGATGCGACCAGCTACTCTGCTAACTACGGCCAAAGATAGGAGTTGCTAAAATGCTCTACATGCAAACAAATTCAGGTGTCACCTACAACGTATGACCGAACACGATCCTGTTCCGCCATCGAAAACCGTGCAAGAAGATGAAAGGAATCCATTTCCTGGCTCTCTCTACGAGATTGGTTTTGAGAGCGTTCTCTAGATGCCAGGGCTGATCCTAGTGGTCCCTGTCCCCATCTGACTCTGAATGAGCGGATAATTAGCCCAGACACCATGTAACAGGGGTGGGAGTGCAGAGAGCCAAAAGGGGGCACAAAAACATCGCCGTAACTAGGCTAGTGCACAAACACTGGCGTTTCAGTCTGGAGCTATTCTCCCCAAAGTAAAAGGATTAGTGGCCTGTTCAAAGGAAATGCAGTTGGACTGATGTCCGCAGGGGGTCTTTTATGGGAACCAGAAGAGATTACAGCCAACTGTTTTCAGAAGAGTCCGGGGCTGGACTAACCTCTAGAGGTGGGCTGCAAACTAAGAGGTTTATGTTATTTATCCTGATAGCTTGTAACAGGAAGGAGAGCTTGGGGATGGACTCTAACTTTTCAAAGACGCTAGTTGACTTTGTGCCTCTTTTCAGAACAAGTTATGTCTATAACCAATAATCATTCAGAGCCTTTATTTGGGGCTGTCTTGAGTTACTTCAGCAGAGACTGTTGTTGCTGAAATCTCATCCTTACTAAAAGAAGATTAAGAAAAAGGTGTACAGTACAAGGTTTAGGTTGGTTAGGGATGCATTAATATATAAGGCACAGATTTTATGTAAGATGCCCTTCCTTACATAACCTATCACTTAAAAGTAATACAATTCTGCTTCTAAAAAAGATCAAATACTACATAAAAATAAAGAGACACAAATATAAATCAATACATTGAAAAAAAAACAAAAAAAATTTCCACTAAGAAGCATTCCAAGATTTCTAGTAATGGGTGCATCATTGGAGGGGAGTGGAAATTAAAGCAGCTACATCTCTTATAAAGAATCATCTGTTTCTGCAAAGTTGAGTAAATATCATTTTTCCAAAAGCTTTCTGTTGGCATTGTGGCACAGCTACAGTCAGAAAAGAAAAACTGCTGTTGAAATGTTTTTGCATTACCACTCACAAAAAGTTGCACAAAAAAAATCCTTTAAATTATCAGCATATCTGCCTTCACTCTGTACATATTCTATTGGGCCTAATGTTGCTATTAGGCATAAAAGCAAACTGCTTGACAAAATCCTTGTCACGCTTTCAAGGACAATCATTTGACTGAACTTCAGGCCCTTGTACCTCAAATGAAGTGAGCAGATTAAACAGAAACCCGCAGAGAGAGTGAGAGCGAGCAGGTCTGAAGGGAGGTGGAATGCCTGAACTGAGCTCTACCCAACAGGAGGGCACCTACCCTGGGTCAAGGCCACCTGCTCTTCCCCTGCAGTAGCACTGCTAGAGTACAGCTAATTTGGGCTGGCGTAAGTGCAGGCTAAAAGATGAGGTCACGTTAGCTTAAAAAAAAAATTGTGAGTTGTTTGGTTTGTTGCAAATAGACCGATCATTACTTTTGAAAATACATTACCTGCTTAACTAGACCTGGGAGAACACTGAAAACCGTAGCACCACTTCTATCCCAGCTAAATGCTGCAGTTGCGCACTGCTATGCAGCTCAGCGTACTCCAAAATGTGTAGTTAGCCGATAACTGGGAGGCCCTCAGGGTCACTGTTGGAGCACTTTACTGGGCCATAGCAGCCTGTGAAGAGTGGGCAATTGAAATCCCAGAGAGAACAACAACTTAACGAGACCGCATGTTCGCTAGCCGAGATAAGTGGCATTAACCCCAAAGCACAAAATGATGCCTGTCTTTGTAAATTATGCATCAGTATCATAAAAAGACGTTCTAATAGAACAGTCAAAAAACAGAGCAGTTAAATAAAACGCTCCCTACAGCATCAGTTTATCATTTCCACTTCAGAAAGGCGATTAACATTAGCGGGCCTATTTTTCAAGCACAAAACAGCTTAACAGCAGACGAGAGCATCCAAAGTAATGTGATGTGAAATGTGATTTTTAGACAGTAAATAAATGTCGCTCTCCTTTACTGAAACTACTGTCTCATTTGTAGTGACACTTATTATGCCAGGAAAATCACTTTAAAGCTGAAAATGAAAGACAAATCCCATTGCACTGTGTGAAGTGGTTCACTTTGCACATCGCCGCTTGAATTTGTGCCTTTAAAATGGCAGGTGCTCAGGTGAAAATAGGCATACAGTAAATCCCAGTCTATTCTGGGTCTGCTCTTTCCATTCTGTTCAGTGAGTCTGACGAACTGCCAGTCCAATGGAGCGTTTGAAACTGCTGCCAGCAAAGGCCGGATTAGCATACAGACCCCAAGAGAAGCCTTTTCCTGTTGCGGTTCTGTTGGTCAGTGAGGCTGAGGTGCAAACCATGGCTCCAATCAAGAAGACCGCAGAAAGTAGAGGAGGACAGCTGCTTTAGGGATGTAGATAGTGAGGAATAGCTTACTACAGCAGAAGGATAACAGTTTCCAGCTCTTGGGCCTATAGTATTAAAACTGCCAGAACCAGCTACCATATTGACACCATCAGATGTTGGGGGAAAAAAAAGGTTTCAATAGTATTCAATATTGGCCAATAAATTATATTGTTCCAATTTACTGTGACACATATGCAGAATACAACATTATGCTTTAAGTACATCTACGTATGCAAGGAGCAGCAATGAGTGCTGATCGCTCTCCGGCCACGAGACACATCACTGAGGCAGTGCACAGGCTTTTACAAGCTCACGGCTGAGGATGTTCCCATTACCCATGATCCTACGCTCTAGACCCTGCAGCTGGGGCTTGAGTCTGATCGGATGCGACACATGCTCTGAAAACAGGGACAAAAAAGCTCTCTCGGACGGGTTGCACTGACCTGCAGGGCAACTTCCATGCATTTCAGGAGGCTGTCGTCACAGGTGGTTGCATTCACTACGATTTTTTTCCCTGTCTTTTGTCTTCTGAGATCTTCAATGATCTCAGCCCAATGAAACTCAAGCCTCATTGAAGTAGTCAAGCACAATACAGTAACATTCCAGCCACTCCAAGGATAAATGCAGCTGCATGCTTTAAGGGAGAGTTCATTTGCATGTCTTTCCAAGCACAATGTGTTTTTTAATCTATGGGACACAAAAGAGTATATTTCTTCCCATATAATAAACCAAAACATTGGTCCTTGCTGACTTTTCAATATTTTTCAAAATATACTTGTAGATATAGAACTACTCTTTAAATTAAGAGGTGCTCAATAAAACAGAGCAAGAAAACGATAATGAATTTATTTTAAACACAGAATGATTAGCAATTGGATTGGTGACATTCTCACCACACATGCCGAAACAACAGCAAGCAGCCAGATGGCATTTTGTCACATGAGCCTGATAGGAGGTGAGACTGATTATGCGTGTTGAAGAAAAGGTGTTTATTGATCACGATGAGTTGGCCGCCCAGAACAGTCCTAGTTTCAGGCAGCATTCCACAAGACACGCGGCCCGCGAGCTGAAGGCGAGATTTTGGCTGACGAGGACGTTACGCCCCACAGACCACAACGCCTGTCGTATATTATACACCATCTGTCTCTCTCTCTCTCTCGCCTTTCCTCTGAGCCTAAGAGTGAGTGAGAGGTCTATAACCAGGTGTATGGTGTGAAATTAACTGCGTTCCTGAATTGGGAAAAGATTACAAATGCAAAGCACCCATGACAACTCAGAGAGGCTTGAAACCTCTCCAGATCAGGGACTCATTGTGCTCAGCAGAGGCGCTGAATGTGATGGTTATTGGAGTACATGGGATAAAAGATGTGCCAAGAGAGACTGTGCAAGTGTGTGTGTGTGTGTGTGTGTGAGAGAGAGAAAGGAAGAGAGACAAGAGAAGGGAACAGGGCTTCAGGCTACAGTGCAAACACTGCTAACCCAGTCACTTTGTTACAGGCAAGGACGAGCCCATTCACTGAGAGATGCTGGAAGCGTTGTGAGCGCGAAGTTCCCCATTTCTCTTCTTCTCTTTCACCTCCCTCCCCCTTCCTTTGTGTCCTTTTAAGATATTGGAAGCATCATGGAGGACACGGGGAGCAGCAAGTTGGTTCTCTAGTCGATTTCTGCCTACAAGCACAAGCGGAGTTGAAACGAAATGCTGGAAAAAGGAAAGCAATAAGAAAGGAAGAAATAAAGGAAAGGGCCAGACTGCTGGGCTACAGCTACTATACGCACCCACGTAAAACTCCAAAGCCACTGAGCTCTGGAGGCAAAACTGTTACTACAGATATGCCACAATCTAGCAGGAAGTGCCTCCCTGACAAAAACCGAACACAAAGAGAAGCCGAAATGCTACATGCTCCCTATAGCCAGGGGCATCCACAAAAGAAACCATTAACAGCACCGTACTGAATTTAAATAAGGTCTTCGTCCACCACTATGACTTTAAACCTTTGCTCGCTCTCGTCGACGGCCGACTCAGTGCGCTGACACTAAAATAACCCAGAAAAATATTTTGACACGCCACTTTAATTAGCCGAGGTAAAGGGAATGGACACATAGTGGCCTAGATTCTTAATGAGATGTCATAGGTGTGAGCTTCTATTTCCCATCGTTCCCTAGTGCGCTGATGCCAACTGGGAGCAGACATGCTAAAGTACGGTTTCGTGGATATAGCGTACAATTCACAGCGAAGGGGTATTTAGGGTGAACATCTAGCATTTTCCCAGAAGGCCTTTCGCTGGGCGTCTGAGAATGTTGTGACTGCAGGATTAACACTGACCTCACATACCAACAGAGCTACTGTCAATCATTAGAAATGACTTGCTGTCTGTTAGATTCTCTCTCTCAAACACACACCTCGAAGGGAAATGAGGTATGTCACTTTGTAGCACAGAAACTCTCTCGCCAATTTTGACACTGCATCTTCTAAACATCTAAATCCACAACACCCATCACGGGCGTCAGCTCTCCTGGGTTTAGCACCCCTAATGAGAAAACCAATTTGTCAGGTTTTTAACACGTTTGAGAGGCTAATTGCTTCGCAGAAAGGAATCACACTGTTTTATTCTCTCTGATCATCACCAAATGGGCTGGTGTATAAACCATTAAATTAAATTAACAGGGATCTGATAAGCAGACGTGTCCTTGGACTACAACGCATCTGTTTGCAGCATCAGAGCTCGTCACAGAATCTTCTGGAGATTAGAGCAGCCTCGTAAGCACAGTTGCTATAATCCGTACAGCTTTCTCGGTCTTCAAAAACTGGGCCTTAACATAGAGAAACTGGGAAAGTAAGCAAAATTGCAAATTCAGAGACAAATGATTAGAAAACAAACGCAGAATGGGTGACACTGCCTAATAATTTTGGCTACAAGTGCATTGAAAGTACACACATGGCTTGAGCTACTCATACATTCAGCGCATATAAAACTGGAAATTAGCAAATCCAATTTTACAGATAAGTTCACCGATTAGATTTTAACCTACACCATTTTCAGTCACTGGTGGATTTGGCAAAAACAAACAGTCTGCATGTTCTAACAATAAGCAAGTCATTATTTTTAGCACTTCATAACACAGACTCACGCCACATTTAATACATGACCATAACAGGCATGTGGGTTCTATATTAAAATCGACTGTAAATGATCTTAAGGAAACTTTGAATAGTTAGAACAGGCGCATTTGTTAGGGGTGTTCACACAGGACGTGATCCTGTGTTTAGAAATAGATGAACAGAGCACCGCGGAATGGAGCTATTTTTAAACTCGACAATATTAAACTCAATGCTCATGGAGCAAGAGATTACAAAAAAACACACAAAATGTGATTTTAAAGACATTTATAACTTATTTGAGAAGGTTTTACCTCACAAACTACAATTAGTGTTTTATCAGTGTCTGTAATCCACACCTGCATTTGTCTGTTTAGCAGTAGGGCACTAGCATCACAGCTTACAGAGAGCGATTTGTTCCACACTCCCCGAAACATAATCAATTTTAACTGTCATCTCAGAAAGATTCATCAGCCCTCCTGTGCCTTCTGCTCCCACTGAGCGAACCGCTTGACTTCTAAAGTTACTGATCATTTGCTGAGCTGTAAATGTACAAAACCAGATAAAACTGAATTTGACGGTGGGCCATGGTTTAAAGCTCTAAATCTGAAATTTACGCTATATGGCAAACTCAAAAAGATATGGATTTGTAGATACGCATTGCTCTACAAGTGTTTTATAGGTTGCAGTTTTATACATCATGTGCGTGTGAGCACTTTTTTGAATAAAGACAGGGTGTCTTTCCAGTGAAGTGGTGCACAAAGGGCAGGGGTGTGAGAGAGAAACTGTTTGACCAGTATATGGTATGCCTTTTCAACCAAAATGATGCCGTGCTCTTGACGGGACAGTTTTACATTTAGATATTCTATTACAATTTACACATTCTATGTTATTTACACACATATTATTCATAAAATAATTAGGTATGGACTAATATAAAAATAATACCCAATAACCAATTAATGACATTAAATATAGATATAAAAAAACACTACACGTTATTACTTATAATATTTTTTAAAAGTCTGCATGACAGCAGAAAGGCTGTACGCGATGCCACGGGTAAGTGAAAAGACGAGTGAGACTGAAGCAGAAGAACTGTGGGAAGCGATCCTCATGTAAAAGTGTGGCTCGATTCTTATCTTTTTTTCTTGCAATGCGTTCCAGCCTTAATCCTCTCAATTGCTACTACCTTCATTACCAGCCCACCTTCCAACTCAAATCTCTCTCTCGATGTCTCAACCTTCCTCTCGATGGGAGTTGAAAAGTTCACAGGGCCTTTGAGCCGAATCTCTCAATCACCTCCTTCTAACCCTGGCCTCTGAGGCTGTGTGCACGCGCATACCCGCCGTTCATGCACTCTCTCAGAGTCTGACGATCATTCAAATGCTGCGTGTGGAACTGATTCCTTGAGCAAGGCTGAAAATTTCAATTTGGTCTCAGAGCGGGAACCGTTCGGCTGTGGCAACTCTTCAGGGCCCGAGCCAGGATTACAGATTCATGCGGTAATGTGCTAGCTGCCTCTCAAGGTAGGTAAAAATCAATATCGCAGATGTTTATAAAACAGAGAGCCTCTCTCTGAGAGCTGTGAGATGCTACTGCCCCCCTTTTCTCTGCCCTAACCAATCAAATCCTTTCCACAATGACAAAATGAAGAGAGCCGAGGGGAAACAGACTGTGACCTCGTCTGTTTTATGATGTATTTAATAAGACAATTTCATGCCTCTAAATGAGCCAAAGATATCCTTCATTAAGACTGCACGGGCTGAGATGGACGGTTTGTCATTTAATCCAGTTTAGCATGGCATGATAAAGGGCATTAGAGTCAATCTGCCACACACAAAACCAGCATGTTTAAGAGGAGCTTTATCTGTACAGCAAAACTTAAATAGATACATCAGCCAAAATGAAAATTCCGTCATCATTTACCCACTCCTATTCCATGATCACATGAACGTTTTTTTATTGTAAGTCACGGTCACAGCACCACAAACTTGCAGCAGGCTGTTGGGTCGATAGATGATACCATCGTCCATCGCGATGGCAGATAGACATCACAATGCTGAGCCGGCATCGCGATCCTCCGTCCCGCCGAAGCAGCAGCAACCAGCTTGCGAAAAACACACTTGATTACGACGGCAAATCTATGCCATTAATAAGCGAGCGCGGTAAATCATTTCCGCGAGAATAAAAACAAATGTGCATGCGCAGAAAGGGGGCCGCGAGCTCATTTTAAACCCTTGCGCACGCTTGATATGTCATCCGCGCGCAATTCAAGCACTCGCACGTGATCATTCCTGCGCTCAATCCTCTCTCATCTGCTCGCACGAACATTATTATTTTTGTCAGTCGTGGGGGGGGGATGGGGTAGACAATCCCTTTAAGTAAATTAGAAGATCAGATGTACAGTTACATTTACACTACAAAAGCAATCTGTTCCGGGAAAATTTTCTGTTTTGACCAAGAGCGTTGTGTAACTCTGAATGAAACACATAAGTAGAGAAAACACAGGCCTCCTGAGAGCCTGAGCATAGTTTGTGTGTGTGTATGGCTAAGGAGTATATACATGGTGAGGATGACTTTGATCTCAGGGGTGCATAAGGTCGAAGCGAAAATTTGGAGAGAGCATGTAGCCATTTACTCATCTCCCACCCCCACACACTGTACAGAATGAGTCACACACACTCAGCCGGCCGTGTATGTTTGTTTTCTTTGACGAGCGTGTGTGTGTGTGTACTCGTGTATGTAGGATTGAAGGCCTCCCTGCTCAAATGGAACAAAAGGAAAAAGGAAAAAAAACTCCCCAAACAAGAGGCAAAATGTGGGGTTTCTGGCCTAGAGAGAGTGTTGGGGAAAAAAACCTGCACAAAGAAACAGGAGAAAGTGAGCGCCTGAGAGCAGTCAGAGAACGCCAAGGACTTCGTGTCCTGCTCTGAAATGAAGCAAGAGGCACATGGCTGGGCGGAACGGCTGCTTCTGGCCAGGTTTCAGCGGGTTGAAGCCTTTCCACTATGTTGCTTGATAGGGAACAGGCTCTTGCAGCTGTCCAGCCATTCTGTTCACTGCAGGCAAAACAGCCTAGAGCCAAAGACCCTGACTTAAGCGCCCCCACCCCCTGCGGCAACGACGGAGGAGTGGAGAAGAGAAAGGTGGAATGGGGCGGAAATATGTGGGAAGCAGGTTGCAGAGCGCCATTTGTTCCCTGTTGGGAGCCTCAGATAAAAATATGAAATTTTAGCAGAAGACTGAAGCCAGGGGTCAGGGGTGGGATTAAAATCCGGCCTGTATGCTCAAGAGCCTCACACACTTAGGACAAGCAGCAGCATAAAGCATTTTGCTGAATCCAATACTGTTGCCTTACGTAGCACAAGCCTCGGGCAGGTCTGCAGAGAAGATCTCAGAGGTCAAAACACTTGCAGCAAATCACTTTCCACTAGCACAAATAGGTTCGGTAAGTATAAATGTGTGTTTGCAACTTACTGCAGGCACCAGTAGCTTCTTGACCTCTTCGACCGCTCTTCTCATTTTGATCTCAGCACGTGTCTGTGTGTCCTCTACTGTGATCAGCACGTGCAGCTCTTCATTTAGGTGCTCCCAGTTTGGCTTCCCTCTGTTCTGCTCCTCCTGAGAAATGGAGACAACAAAAGAGAGAGAGAGAGAGAAAGAAAGAGAGAATGTTAGTAGTGGTGACAGGATTTTTTACAGGACATCAAACTTTGAGTCAGTGTGAGAGAGTGTGACATTTTCTTGCCATAGACGACAGCCGGCACTCTGATGCAGTCTCACAGTGAGTGAGTAAAGACGGCGGCTCTTCAAACAGCAGCTATTACCCCAAAGCACATTAACATGCATTGAGAGTAGAATATTTACCACCACATTTATAAACAGTCTGTGAGCTTCCGCATGCAGGAAGGCTACTGTAAGAAATTCTGGTAATTAGTAGTATTGCCACTAATTTTATGCAAGGTCATACACTGTTTAGCACCATCTAAACAATGGATAGTTATGAACTAGAAAAAAAAAAAACTCAAAATAACAGAAAGCTGTAGACTTTGTTCAGTATTAGCTCGATGAAGTCTAACACACTGACCCAAGTGGAGGCCAAAAATATCTTAATTGTAATCAGAACAGGAAAAGCAGTGAAGCTCTTTGAGCACAATTCTCCCAGCGATCATTTAAAACGGCCTGCAGTTGGTGTGCATGACCGTTTGATTGGCTTGGGTTAACAGCGGCCTCAGAAGAAAGCCATTTTGCTACAGAGTAGGGCCATCTGAACAGTCAGAGGTGCTAAACTGAATAAAGAAAAAGCTTCACACTCTTGAATATGGGTCTTTTTCCAATCCAACAATTACCCACCATCCAAGCTTTCAACACCTCTCAAGAGCTCATTTCTTCTAGCTTGGAGTAGAAGCAATGCTACAAACCTGATGAAATCCACATTATATATTCACCAGCCACTCATTGTGCCAAAAAATGCATTAAAAATGTTTAATAGAGACTGAAGAGAGGTGTGGAAAATCAAAAACCTATATAAGAAACATGAAAGACTCACTTGAAGCTGCTTAAAAAGATATGTCCTCTTTAGATTATTTTGAGGATGCCCTTTTGTACTTTTCTTTCTACAGTAATGGCAAAAGAGCGAATGTATCTCCACTACCATCCTTCAAAAACTGGACTGAGCAATTAATGCTAAAAGCTTTTTTTTTTTTTTTAAATAAATATAGACATCCACTTTCAATCCCACACCCTTTATGCCTGAAACCATCAGTAATACAAGGACAAGATTCCAAGGTAAAGTAGTTTAAAGACCACTTGACCGGCCCTTACCGCCTCTTGTTCACATTGATTACAAGTATAATGTCGGCATCTGTCCCTCCCCCCATGTTTCCCATGATGCTTTCAGATCATTGCTCAGTCAGACACCTCAATTAGCATGCCTGCTTCACAAACGAGCACAGAGTGGTGGATCTCAGCAGGGAGGAGAAGAGTCCACCTGACATGCTTACTAATACACCGAATGAGACCCAGTCAAGTGCCTATGACACCGCTTTCCACGGCACTGCCATGGATACTGTTACTATAGCAATGATCACACACACGCAAACAATACATGGGCTGTTTGCACATTTTCACGACACTAAGATGTAATTCTGCCCCCTATTATGCTGTAGAAATGCTAGCCGATTTACCACATGTGTGCAATACCCGGAAATTCGGATTTAGACCTGCCAAATGCACCCATCAAATAAATAATGATCCTGACCAATCATGGCCTCTAGTAAAGCTCAAGTAAAAAGCAAAAGCTACTGCATTGTTTTTAAGGTGAGCACACGCTGTGGCATCCATGTATGGAGCGAGACCTTCAGCTCAGCGCAGAGCAAAGGCATGGACTGTAAACACCCACCCGCCCCTGCCCATCAAGAGGCAAGGTCATTCTATGTCCTCTGAGGGTGGGGGCGGGCAGAAAGAACAACCCGAAAGCCTCTGAAGAGGGCAAAGATTCTGTTTACTGACATACGAAACCACCGGCGAGGCGACACACATGTGATTGGAGATGCATGTGATGACGGACCCATAAAAGTACATGAATGAATACAAAAGCAGGTCGTCGGCAAAAGTGAGAGGGTTTGTGGAACTTTGGCATGTGTATATGAACCAAACTGTCAATTCTAACTGTACTGCACCAAAAGCAACAGAGCAAAAAAAAACACTCAAAGGCACTGCTTCGATTCCACTGGCAGACGTCCTGGCTGGAAATAATCCCACCACCCTATAAATACTGTCCATATCAACCAGAGCAGACTGAACTCAAGCTACAGTCTTGAACAGCTGTCCCGTGTGGAGTAGTTTACAGGCACCTGTTCAACAGGAGTGGAAAATTGAGTAGGGGGATGGGGGGGGGACTTCAACTACCAACATTGGCAAAAAAAACCCATCAGAAAGTTTACTTGTACAGCTGCTGGAATGTTAGTGTAGGAGCCATAAAGGCGTTAATATTGTTATATTCCTGTGGGTAGCCATCCTAAACAGGAAGTGATGGAACAGTGGGAGGGAGCCATTATTCTTCACTACACAGTTGTGTCTTATTATTTCAAGTATTTATGTTTTGGTTACAATAAACAAGTCAATGTTATAAAGAAACATAGCTAGATTTTTTTTAAGTGCGACTTTTCTCTGGCGACATCCACACCAGATTCCTCCAATCATTTGGTCCTCGTAATTCCTTCCTCTATCCAATTAAACATCCAAGAGCTAGGACCAGGCCCTCGTCTAATTTTTCTTTTCCTTGGATGAATGTCACAATACGGAAAAGACCTGTCGCTTCTGTTACATAGTGACTTTAAGGAACTTGTTTCCTACTATAAATGTGTGCTATGATACAGGTGTAAAGAAAAAAGAAAGAAATGGAACTCAATTTAACCAAGAACAAAGACTTCAAAATAAAAAGAGAGGAGGGACAGAGGGGCGTGATAAAAAAAGCTTCAGAAAGCCTACTGTGTGGCTCTGGAGAGGTTCTGTGATGCTCTGGTGAGGGTGGCCGTCTGCTACATTTGATCTGTGCTGTGGTTTCTGAGAGCCCTCAATTTGAACACTGTTTGATCAGAGGACAAGGCTACACAGTGGGACAGGTTATTATCCAGAGTTTGTCTGTCCTGTCCTCTCCCATTACATCGCTTGAGCTTGGCTTCAATACAGACACACACACATACATACACAACAAGTGTGAAAACGTAGAGTCTCTTGAGGCGATCCAAACTGGTGTATTACGCAGCTCTTGAGAGGGTAAATTTAAAGTTAAATAAAATGTCTGTCTGATTTAGGGCTAACAAAGCATTTTCTCCTGAGACTTCAGGTGATCCATGCCTTTACTTTTCAGAGTAAACATTAAACGCAGCACTAACAAACAACTTGTGTCGCATCCCCACAAATGACCTATAACCAAACACTCTGATGAGAAAGCCTATCAACCTACTACTACTCTGAATGAAAGTCACTCCTTTTTCTGTCCTCTATTTTTCTACAACTCCATCGCTCCCTCAGTCCCCAGAGGCAGCAGCAAACTAAATTATTGAGCGCACAAAAACGGCTTGGCTAATGGACGCTAAATAAACAACCCCCTCAGCCCAGACCTGACTACGCTCCTGACTTTTCAGTCTCTTCAGATGGGTCTAACTATACACACACCTGTTTTGGTGTGCATATCTCACTATAGACCCTTTTCACAAGACTGTGATGAGTTAAAAGGTCATTAGCATCATACATTTTTCATATCTGTATTTAAAAAAAAAAAAAAAAAAAAAAAAGGACACATAAATATTCTTTGTATTATGTTACTTTTGCATCATATAACAAAAAAAAAAAAAACTATCTAACCCTAATGCGAGGGTGTTTCTAACGCAGCTACGAGAATGACTGTAAATTTAATCTCATCTCAAATTTTTCCTCCTTTTATTGAAAGTCATGAAAACACTATCGTAGTTTTTTTTTTTCACTATTTGAGCAAATGGGAATGCAAAAAAGAGTGGTACTCTCCCATTTACTTTATAAGTTAACCCAACTGTGATGACTTCCACTGCTGAGCAACCCAAAAATGTGAAAAAGGTCCATTTGCAGTCTCACGTTCACTACTGAAACACAGACATGAACCCTCTCCTTCACACTGCATGTTGGGTCCCAGAGAATTGCAGGAAAATTGCCAGAGTGCCTTTTTGTGTGAACGCAAACATGTCCTGGGATTGATTCCGGGATCGATCCTGGGTTGAAGACCTTGTAACATAGATGGGTTCAGTCCTGGAACAATCCCTGTGTGAACAAAAGCCAAAGCCAATGCCATAAGGGATGTGCCGTAGTGATTACGCATGTTATCGCCTGTCTCTTTAGCTGGTGTTTTTAATAATACAGCCCTGCAGTGCCAAAGGGACTGTGTTTTAAACTCAAGCGGTGTATTTTGTATTATATTTGCCTATACAAATATTTAAAAAAATAAATAAATAAAATAAAAAAGTGCGCGCAAACTGGACTGCAACAGAGACCACGGAGCTCCTCAGTATCCATGCTGCATATGTTAATTATAAAATAACAGATAATATAAAAAAGCTAGTCTTCTTTCCTCGTACATTACACAACACATGATGGCACGTGTCATTTCGGGATCTTTACAGGGTGTGTGAACACAGGAAAACACTGGCAGTGAGAATGAAGCACATCTAATGTTCCAAGAACAATTGCTTCAATATTTTCTGGAGTCTCTGTGTAAAGAAGGATATGAAAACATACACAAGAAAATGGACAAAAAAAATGGAGATGTTTGTTGTCTTCCACAAAGGGGTATTTCTCCTCACAATTATGTTTTTTTCTAAAAACAAACAAAAAACAACCACCACCAAACAATATGTTCAACCTCTCCAGCCTCTAATAGAGCAAAAGGTAGCTGATGGCTCACATTAAGATCATTCCATTTTAAAAGTAAGATAAATTCTCATTTCATACCCTCTTTAAACTATAACTATAGCATGAACTAGGAGAAGAGCTCAATGTTGGATTGCAGACAGAAACATCAAGTGGAACGTAACATGCTCCCTAATGTAATAACGGACAGTTATGTCAGCTTTTGGCTTCACTAAAAATCTTTGGAAAGACGAGAAATTCGCAGGTACCCCAGCCAAGATTAAGCAACATTTCAGTGCAAAAGGGAGTATGACAGAATCAGTTAGGAGACTATTCTGAGAAACTTAGTTATGAAGCAAGAAAGCTCATTCTCTGTGCTGGGGAGTATTCTAGCAAGCTTTAGATTAGTCATTCAGACAGGAGTGTGTGTTTTTACATTCAGCAGGGCAGCAGAATACACAACCACTACAGAAATGCTATATAAAGAAAGAGAGAGAACTTCTTTCTAGGATTAATCAATTTCTGCATCAAGCCCTTGAGTTCACACACATGGTTTCTCCAGAGGGGAGCACAGCTGGGGCCCAGGTGTGTCTGTGTTTGTGTGTGTGAGTGTAATGCTAATGCACAGTAATAGGGATTTCCTGATAAAACAGTTCCACTGGGACGCTGACAGAGATACAAAGACTACACTGGCCAAATAATGCTGATTCCCGGCAAAAAGGTCTCTGTGGATTGTTCAACACTTTAGAATTAAATCAGCACAGTTGCTTACTACAGCATCAGCCGTTTCCTCTGATTTTTCAGCATGTAGTGCTGAGCAGTTACATGTACAAATGTCATTTCGCCCTGACCCTCGACAAAGTCACTACTAGAGCTGACGGGGTAGTACTGTTATGTCTCAGTGCGATATAACTCCCACCTGAAGCCATAATTTCTCATCATTCAGGGTTTAGCTCTTCCTCTGCTGATCACACAGTGGGTCCCTTCTGAGGCTGTAAAGAATGAACTGGGTCCTATTTTCTAGTATGTCTAACATGTGCTTTTGTTCTCTGACACCCACACCACCACAGCCAGTCCTGAAATAGAACTGGGCCTCAGCCGGAGCCGAGCGAGCTACCCGTGAGTGTGCAGGAGATAGGAAAAGAAAGTCATTGGAGAGAACAAATGAGTGAATTGGCTCATTAGGGACAAACTGGACCCAAATGGCAAACGTCAGCAGAACACTGTCTGTGAAGGAGGAAGAGGGGTTGAGAAAGCTCCAAATTGTGACTAAGTGGTCACATTTGTCCAAGCTGGTTCGACATGTTCCGCTGCTGCAACAATTTTGTCACAAGTTGTGCTGGTGCCCCACTTTTTTATTATTATTATTATTATTATTATTATTATGTGCTGCCATTTTTACACAAAATCTAATCTCAAACTGAACCACACATCATGGACAAATCATCTGCCTGTATGAACACTGCAGATCAGGACAACATGTAACAAATTTAACAAGTGATGCCCCTGCAAGTATGAATTAGGACACAGCACTCAATTTAAATGGTCCCTGTATAAATTAGGTTTTATTTTTGTTAATATCAGTAAATATACAGTATATGTTCATTGCATGTCTCACCTTCTTTCTGTCTCTCATGGAGCTCCTCCCTCTAACCATGATCTTGCAGCCAGTCTCTGCCTCCAGTTGCTTTGCTGTGAGTCCACGAGGGCCAAGAATCCTCCCAACAAAATTATACTGGAAAAAGGTAAAGAGAGAGGGAGATTAGAAAGCATTCAGAAACTCAGAACATCTTTTATCGAAAACAGGATTTTTTGTATATCATAAAGTCACTAAGAAGTTAATTCATACATTAATAATTATGTGTCCCCATTTAAATCACCTTCCTGTTGTTCAAAAACTGTAACACTTTTAATTAAAATGTTAAAAAGGAGCCGATTAGTTTAATTGCAACTTCCATACAATAAAAGTAAATTATGACAAACAGCTATTCTGCATAGAATTTTTTAAAAGAGGAGAACAGTGACAAATCTCCCACAGAATGCTCAGAGGGGGGATCAAAAAGACAATTAAATTAGCTGCACTGTAAGACCCTCAGAATCCTCTCCCTGATATAGGGAGCATGGTGTGTAATTTTTTTTTATTGCAAGCAACAAACACAAAAAAACCTCTCTCCCACACTAATAGCTCAGTTAGCTCCAGTGTAGCTTCTGACAAAGAAAGGATTCAAATTAAATTTGAAAAAAAACGACTGACGTAAATACCACAACTGACCAGGCGACTAATCATTCTTCCTCCTCTGGAAGCCGTTTATATGAGCTACGGCTACAACGAATCAGGAAGTGGGATAGAAAAACGAGAGCTCAAAAACATTGTCAAGCTCATGTTTGCCAAACAGAATGTTAAGCAGCGCTGCAAAGCCCCTTTCTTGCTTTTCTTCCTTCCTGCTCTTCATTTTTTATGTCCTTCATAATTCTTTCTTTCTGTTATTGTGCTCCGAGGCACGGAAATGGGAAAAGCCGGCTGTATGTAATGTAAATAAGAAATGAAACAACAGGGGGAAAAATTAAAGAAGGGGAGGGGTCTTATCGTGGCCCTTGTCCCTGGTGCTGTGCTCTGGGGCTTTGTCTGAGAGCACGCTTTATTTACCTCCGTAATCCTCCCAGCTTTACAGCGCCTCTCCGACAGCACTGCGCCAAATAAAAATAATAAAATAAAATCCACTCTTTTTCACTCTCTATCTCTATCAGACTCTGGGTAAAAACAGAGGGAGTCAGTCTTCTTGTAAGTGCTTAATCCTGTCCTGTATGAACGGAGGCCACATACACACTGCAGCTTAATTCAGTTGTCGCTCCTCTTCCGAGTGCTTAATCCAGTTCTGCACGCACAGAGTTTGGTTATTTATGAGTGTTAAAACCACATTCTATCACTCACTCACAAAAGCTCAAGTACTGACTGCCAAATAAATATACACATGCAATATAAATATGCAATGTATGCTCAGAACTGGAATAACTTTACAGCAATACTTTGATAATACGAATCCTATTAAAAAAACCTGCACATTTTGTTTACAGATAAAAACTGTTTATGAACAACCATCTTGCGCTCACCTAGACCATGCATTTAATCAATTATTACAAATTCTAATATGGTTATACATTTTTTGGTAACACTTTACATTTATACCTATTAGTTAGAATATAGAGTCGGGCCGAATACCAAAACAAACTTGTTTACAGCAAACGCCATGTGTCGAGCTCGTCCGTCGTACTGAGTATAATTTTAAAGCTGTGCGGATGCTGAATGTGCGAGACAAACGGAACATGGAAAGTGAAGCATAGCTATACGTACAGTCCAGTGGTGGCTACTGGTCTGTCAAACAGGGGAAGCTCATTTTTAAAAAATATGAAACTCTGTAAAAGTGAAACAAGGAATGTGGTGTATAATTGTGTGAAATGTATGATGAAAATCAAGCAATTTCGCCA
>JAUMHR010000072.1:10096036-10106793 GCA_032361145.1 Enteromius fasciolatus | reverse complement strand
AGAATAATTTCCTAACAACCTGTATGACCGTGAGAAATATAGATCCTTAACCTTGACTCGTTCCTTCCATCGCTGTGTCCATTTCTGAACACCACCTGAACTGAGCTCTGGCACTGGACTCAGCTGCCAACGACTTATCAAAGACAGCTTTAAAAACACCCGCAGGGTCACCTCTGAAGATCACAAGCACGCTGCAAACCTGTCTTTCTCTCGTCAGCCTGACACACACACTCGAATGGCGCGGGGAGAGGTGGGGGGGAGCAGTTGTCTTGTGTGGGGAACAGAAAGGGTGACGAGGGAGACGTAAGGGTGTTGGTTTTCCTTTGCCATGCCAACAGCTGCAAACACACCCGATCCATTCGAGTTATGAGTGTTTGTGCACAGCTGTCACGAGAACTCTTACAAGACGACAACTGAGAGAGCGTTCCCACATTTCACCTGCAAACGCTGGCTCTCTTTCATCCAGCAGAAAAGTGTGAAGCTACACAGAAACGCTTTCAAGTCTGCACTTTACTTATGCACTGAACACTCCACAATAATAACAGTCAGGCTTAATGAAATACCTAAAATACTATCATCTGTCTAACCTTATCAGCTAACTGGGCGGGATTCTCTCTCTCTGATCTTAGATCAGTGCAACACACAGAAAAGATGAAGCACACGTCCTTTCTAAAACTCATGATAGACCGACACATCAATTTGTCCATTTTGTGATCATTCACATCAGTAACGTTCTCCACCAGCTTTGGAGATTAATATTGCATTTCCCATCCTCATGTTTTGGGATTTCAATAAATATTATTCATTAAATATACATTTTTAAAATGGCATCATATCACCCTGCTGTCTAGACATCGGCATCAGGCATTTAAAAACCCATATCATTCTAATGTAAAGCAGAGGTCAGGAGAGATAGCAGACGCTGTGTGTAGCTGTACAAATTTCCCTCCCTACGCATTAAGTCTGAGTATTTACCGTTACAAATACATGACTGGCCCACATCACCCTGAGCTGCTCATTTGCATTGCCAAATCAGTATGCAAATTCAGCTGAGCGCAGCAGAGATTTTACACCTAGTCCAATTTATGTGCGAGTTCAAAGAAATGTGTGTCAGAGGGGGGGAAAAGGATGATGAAGTTGTCCTCTGTGGTTTCAGCTCATTTTTGAGTGGATTTAAAGAGAACAGATTACAGCAAGAGCAGAGCAAAGTTCAGGTAAACAGAGCAGAATGAGTCCAGATACGCAAACATGAGGCTGTATCACTGCAGGAGGAACTAACACCTCACTGTCAGAGCACACAGCTTCATGAGAATCATCTCATGGAGACACCAAAGGACTGAGAAGACGACTTCTTAAGGAAACACATCTGTGCCATTTACGTAGATGGAAAGAGGGAAAAGGTCCTATTGTAAATGCAAGAACTGCAATAGTTAGATAGCTTATCCGTGTCTATATACTAAAAATAAGATATTCAAGAAATAGTTTGTGCAAAATAATTTATTCTAACTTTTTTTTGCCACTCCAAAACTGTTCTAGACTTGCTTTTGTGAAACACAAGAGAGCATAATTTGAAAATTGTTTTATTTTCATTATTCAAAAAAATATTCTTTGTTGAATAAATGGCAGAATTTTATTTTCTTTTGCAAAACTATCCATTTAAAACGTGTTTTCGCCTGTAATAAAAACAAACTAATTAAATCCATACTGAACAAAGAAAAATAAAATAACAGGTCCAGTCGTGAACTTGGCAAAAGTTCAGTTGTGCGTGTGCAAAAGTCAAAACCTAATCTAAAGTGTGGTTTCTGGGGTTGTGTGTCGGAATGTGGAATTGTGATCAGACAAACCAAACTAGTTTATCCGGTGACGCAAAGTGTGATTTAGCAACACGCTGAGAGAATACAATCGCAAACAAAGCTGATATTGGATAACATTGCGGCAGATTTTGCGGCTGCTCGTCGTCCTTTGTTCCAAGACAAACAGAGCCGCGTGTTTGCATGTCAATAGCACGAGCTTTCGTGCACTTCATGAAATTAATAGAGTGTATGTGTGCGTGAAAGGGAATTCAAGCCTCTCCGTATCGTAACAGAAGGAGATTAGAGCCTGACTATAAACTACATGCATTTTAGACAAACAGCGCGTGTAAATAATCGCACAACATGTGTGAAGAGAAATGAGTGACGGTACAGATACACGAGCTGCATTGAGAGAAACCTGCTGCATATCACAGCCACGGACACTCTTTCTCCTTCACATCTTGCATGGTTACAAAATAAGCTTTATACGTTAAATATATGTGGAATAAAAACAGTAGATTATTCTGTACTATTTTGAAGGACGTGTTAATGCACTTGTGCATGTCTCTCTCACTCTCTCCATAAGACGCATTCATGCAAAACTCAACCGAATGCCTCAGGGGAAAATCCTAATCTGCAAACAAACAGCTAATTGTTCTGCTTAAATCCTTTATGTTGAGTACAGATATAAATATTTGAATACCTGAGTAAATAAACATAATATAGCGAATTCAATCGAAAAATAAGCGAGAAGTTTTTTGTCTTCAGCTAAGTTACTAACTTTGGCTAACGTCACTCACACCCAAAAACAATTTATGGACCGTTGAAACGCCTTGCAATGTAATTTACAACACAAAATAAACATTTAGGGAAAGAGTAAACTCTTAAAACGGATTATATTAACGTTAGACTGTAAAGAAGTGAAAGTTTGTAAATACGACGACGGGTAAAAGTTGTTGTTTTAGCAAACTGCTAACAGCGCTAGCGACCCTCACACACGAACTAACGGGGGAAAAATACTCAAAATTGCTTAAACACCCCCCCAAAAGGGGTTAAACGTTGAGAACCAGACTCAAGTCTCAGTAAATGTAGCAAGTCTACATTAAAACTGAATCCATGATCGTTGTTTAGAGCCTCTTTCACTGAAGACAGATAGTTTGTGAAGTTGTGAAACACCACATACACACTCGCGGTTCGGGTTTACACACACGTACCTTCGTCCAAGAGTCTCTCCAGGTGTGTGAAGATGCCGCACAGGTTCGGTAAACTCGTCATGAGCTTCTTCTCGTTCAATAACTGCATGAGATAGTCGGGACTCGGCCTCGGTCTCTCCTTCACCTCCATCTCCCCGACCATCATCTTTGCACGCAAACGCTCACAATCCTTCCCCCAGAAAAGAAATAAAGAAAACACAAAATAAAAAAAATAACGGTGCCGATCAAATCCCTCGTTTCCCCTCCAGGCTGCGGCGACCCTCTCCAGATATAAGGGCTAATTTTAAGGTGCAGGCTCTCTCTTTCTTTCTCTTTCTCTCCCTTCACAGAGTCGCACGATGTAGACTCGCTGGGTTCTCTTCGTTGTACTGAGCTCGCACTACAGCTCCGGACTGAGGAACCTCCGAGAGCGCCGGACCCGCCTCGCGCGCATTGGCTGAATGTTCGCCGCGAACGCTCCGGGTGGCGAATCAGAGCATAGCCTATGAGAGGCGGGGCTAGTATTTTAACCACATGAATCTGCGCCTGTGATGATTGACAGAGATCAGAGCCAATAGAATGCAGTCTCGTGAACGCTAGAATCGCCGGCGGGGATGATATATTGTGAAACGCTGTGACAACATGTCTGTGACAACAAGTGTTTGCTTTGTGTGTTTTGATAGGGCTTGGCATTTCATGGTGTGTTGCTTTTTTATAATTAAATCGTTTTGTGTGTGTTTGATTTGCACAGTTGGTTTTGCCTTGTAATGTAATGCGATTCACAGTTCACAATATACTTCACGCAAGTACGCGAACGTACGTTGCGTTCCAAAATGTGTCAGCGCGCAACTCGCTGCCTTAAGTTTCTGGTCTTTGAAAATAAATGCAATTTTCTACAATACATAAATCCTGTTGCTGTTCGTGTTATTCTGTATAAAGCGATCCTAAAAATAGAACGGTGCCTCTCAGTCTTTGTAACTGGGAGATATCTCTCCTGTATTAATCACAAAGCTGCTTCAAACCTTTTTTCATTAACATAAATTAGGACTACTGGTATATTAAATGAATTTATCATGATTAAATTTCTGATTCCAGAACTTTCAAAAACTGCATGTTCTGTACCTCATTTAAAAGTTATTAAATTGAAGGATTAGTTCTCCCAAAAATGAAGATTTGGCATTGTTTACTCACCTTCATGCTATTTTAGAATCTCCAATCACACTTTCACATTCATCAGTATGGAAGACACAAATGTGAACAGATGCTATATCAGCTTGGGACTTCATGCTCAGCTGACCTTCTCCAGATCCTATCCACATGGAAGATAACAGGACACAGGATACATTCCTTCAACTAGAGACATCACACAATAATACCAACTATTTACAATCCATAAGAAAAGACTGGGACAGAGCACTGCAAAAAAAAGCTACCAGTATGCCAATATGTATCATTTAGGTCCTACCTTTTAGACACTATAAGTGTCTTTGAAAAGGTACCACTCCGATGACATTTTCCCCCAGAATGTATTTTTATGGTTCCTGACTGATTATCTCCAAATAATGTCCAGATGCACATGAGCAAAAATGCTGAATGCAAGTAGCATTTTTACATACATGGGAATGATCCAAGTGTTACAGCCTCCTTGCTTGTTCCATACAAATATATCCATATGATTCACCATGCATCATCCTATTCACATGACTCATCATCCTTTCTTTCTTTAATCTAATTTTTCAGCTGCATCACCTTCTTAGTATAACAGACAGAAAAAATATCACCAATTTCTGAAGGCAGCACAAAAGATTCCGCATTAATCTCGGTTTCAGATAAGAATCCTTTGCTCTTATCAACACTTCCACATACATTTTCATTTTACTAGGCACCGCGTCTTAGACAGGCCACACGTGTCTGCGTGCTGCTAGTGTGTGAGATATTAATCCCCACCCAAACCTTGTATTTTCCTCCTCTATTAATAACACAGGTTTCATTCTCCAATTAATCCAATTAACAACCCTTTAGATGAAAAGTGAATATGAAATCAGGTGGTTGTGAAGCAGCAGGGAGCAAAGATGGCAGGGAGATGAGGCTTCAGAGGGGGCATCAGTCCTGATCCCGGTCAGCGCCGGCAGCTGATTAGAAAAGCAGTAGGTGGCATGACTGCGTCTGGAATATAACGTGAGCTCCCTCAAAGCACAGACTCTCTTGAGTTATTTTGTCTGAAGAGAGCTTGAAGGCTTTGAGTATGAAAATAATGCAAAAGCATAAAACAAAAGCGATTATGTGTGGGTGCAGGAACACCAGAGAGTGAAATCTGGGTCAATTGTGAGATAAAGACAGAGAGAGAGAAATCACACATTGTTAAGGTGAGGCGAAGAGTGGGACATTCTCAGAGTGCGTATCATTGAGTATTTATGGGTGTGAGAGTAAAAGCATGTATTCTGATGACTGTAAAATACACAAATGATGTATGTGCTGGTCACATGTTGGTTGTTGGACTGGGGTGGCTGACAGCACTGATGGATTCTGTTCTCTCCACCCAGTCCAGTGCAGTATAATCTCACCGTGGGCCACCACGTCATTCATGGCTCCCCAGGGGTCTGCAGGGAAGATTACAGCAAACACATAGTCCTTCATCACTCATTCGGGGTTCATGGCCTTATACCGCCGCACAGTTTCTCCAAGACATACTTGAGTCAATGACACATAAGAAGCATGGTAAAGACAAAAAATATAGTAAAATATATTGTAAATATCTTCAATTATACAGTCAAACTAAAATTTATTCAGGCGCCTTTCTCACATTATCACAGTTTATTCACTAAAGTTCAGAAAATTATAATAAAATATGACAAGCACTCAAAGTTAAACTATCAGAACCAATTCATCTTGTCAATGTCATATAATTTGATAGAAAAGTATGTAATGAATTTGGTTGAATAGCTGTCAGCTGTTAAATTTAAGTACACAATTAGATAACAACCAACTACCAAGCAATGCTTAATTTTGTTGAGTATGTGGTGGAACATTTTCGCATTAATAATTAAAGAAAAACATTTAAGCAAAACATGGTCAAGTCAAAGTGTCTGAATAACTTTTGGCCCAATTTTTAAACATTTTACTGGTAGTCCAATGTCTGAAGAATTTTTTGGGGGGTATATAATATGTCCCAGTTTATTATATTTTCTATCCTCACTTACATAATGATCTACATTATCTTGCACCTATTAAAAAGTATATCTGGTATCTGAATAATTTTTGGTTTGACTGTACACTTCCTATTCATGTTTGTCCATTTAATTTTAAAAACCGAATGGCTCTTTAAGATTTTATAACAAAATGTTTAAAATATGTATTTTTCTAGGTGAATTGTTTCTTTTTACGCTGCACCACATTTTACATTTAATGTTAATTAGGTGTAATCTTGACCATTTAATATATTATTAATTTATTAATAATTAAAAAATGTTTAAATAATAAAATTTTTAAATACATTTTTAATATTCAACACTATCATGAGAATTCACCATTTTAATATTTTAAATTTTGGCAAATTGGTTTTTCATTTTTAAGAATTTGTTATTAGTGCATGCTTATTAATACATGCTCCACTGAGGGCTAGGTGTAGGTGTGGACGTTCACGTTTGCTTTTTAAAAAAAACCTTGTTTCAATTATTTAAATTTGTTATTACATAAAATAATAGGCTACTTTATCCTTTTAATGAGCCCTTTTAAATATTATTTCATTATAGCACTTACTTTTACCAAACATAAATAAGTAGAAGCACAAGAAAATGATACATCAACATTTATTTTGATGCAGAATTGATATTTGTGATTAATCAAATAATTAAAATGAAATGCATTTCAAGGACTGCACATAACTGCTGTATACATGCAGATTTAAAAAATACATTTCCAGGTGAATGTGTGTGTGATTGGTTCTCATGTTGGCCCAAAGGATAAGGAATGGCGCTTATTTGTGTGTGTGCAGAGCCACAGCAGATGTGTTTGCGTCTGATAAGAGCGCCTGGCTGAGGTAGAGGAGGAGCGAGGATCAGACAGCAGAACCCCGTCGATCCGGAGCTGGTAAGAGAGGAAGATCTCTCCAGTCTCCCGCCGAAAAACTATCGGCCTCCTGTGAGCCTTCTTCAAAACACACCACGCGTTCACACGCTACACACCAGCACCACTTTAAAGAAACTCACTTTTCAAACAGTCCGATACTAGAAAAGACTGCTCAACGAAACAGCTCAATTCTGCCGCTTGACAAAATGTTACAGAAGTTCAGAATTGCAAAAATGCACTGATGCCAAGTATTCACAATCCATTTTACTGCAATATTCTGATGTATTTATTTAGTTTTTTAAAAGATTAAAATAAGGCGGGACTTGATTTGCTCGACAAATGAAATGATTGGATGGTGAAAAGTATCAGGGGTGGAGCAACTTGTTACATTTTGTTTTTGTTTTCTTCACCACATCTCTGAGGCCTATAAGAGTCCAAAACGATGACGTTTTCCAGACAAATTCTGGAATAAACATCAGAGCTCCAGTCAGTTCTGTGGAGTGATGATCTAGGGTTGAGAGGTGCAAGGGACACCTGAAGCACGAAGTCAGTCCAAAATAAATCTCCATTGAGCTCAGGGCTTTGCACATGCTCACTGGCTGGCGTTGGGTTTCGTGCAGCCCCTGGCAGATGCGCCGAACAAGAAGAATAGATCCCAGAGGGCTATTTATTCCTGCTGCTCCCTTCGCTTTCCCTCCCTCCCCTCTGCACTGTTGCTCCTAACAATCTGGCATTCTTACACTCTAATGTTTTTCCATTCCCTCTGCTCTCGCATCAACGTCTCCATCCCTGTTTTATACCGATTTCATTCATCGATTCACCTGAGAGGCAATTAGATCCGAGCCAAATCAGGCAAATGAGAAGAACAGTTGTTTCCCTCATGCTGTACCAAAAATTTCTTCCTTAAAACAAACATGTCTTCAGTGTATTCTATCCATTCAAGGAAAGACCCATTTGACTTAGGGGCAAAAAAGAGTTTGCACATACTTAAAATATCTTCTTTTATGTTTTCCAGGAAGATAGAAAGTCTTGCAGGTATGAAAGAATAAGAGTGAATAAACGATGACTGAAACTATTCCTCTCACCCTCTCGGTTTCTAGGACTCGAGCTGGGACTCCAGGTCTCTTTATTGACCCCGATTGTTGCAGTAAAACTGATTTGAGGGCAAATCCCACCTCAATTCCCCCTTGTGTCTGTTCAGAGCTGTAATTTACAGGCGTGTGATCAAATCCAGATTGAACGGAGTTCAAACGTTTCAAAAATCTCAGCTCACTGTAAACTCATTGGCTCATGGGACATACTTTACTGATTTTCTTTCCCCCGAGCAGCTGCTAAAGGAAATACTTTGGCAAAACACTGCATATCCTTCATGTTACGGTATGTTCGTATGACGGCATGATCCACTAGTGTCAGAAAGTAATATATATGGGGTGATTATGGGGCCGGGTGTCCAAAGAACAGCTAAGAGCCCTTCTAATAATCCCTGAAAGAAGGAGATCTACAGATGGCTGCTTAATCTGACTGTAAAAGCATTAAGTGAAAAGACTCAGAGGACATTATATGCTATAAAATCACTATTCGGCTAAATAAAACAAAACACATACTCTAGGCATCTGATTTCACAGGTAGGAAAAGATAGAGGCTGTTAAGCATGAGGGAAGCCCCCGACTGAGTGCGTGCGTGTGTATGCGCTCTGATAAATGAGCGTTTCATTCAGACATTGTGTTCTGGCACACAGCCTGCAGCTCATACAGGTTCATGGCTTTCAAAAGCACATAATGTTGCTATCTAAATACTAGCTATCTGTCATGTGTTATTTTGTGCACTCACTATGTCCCTTCAAGTCCTTTCTGGTGTCAGTGTACATGTAAGTGCGTTCCTTAGGAATCATCACCTTTAGAACTAAGACTTTTAGTTCATCTATTTTAGCTTTTGGTAGGTATGTTTCACTGCTGCTGAATAAAAAGACTTATACCATTTAAATATAAAATAGAAGTATCCAACAAAGAGCTGACCTGAATAGACAGAGATAAAGAAAGCGAGAAGGAGATAAAGAAAGCAGGAGGCAGGGGTGTTGGAATTATCGGAAAAGTGGGGAGGCATATTAAAAATCTCAAAGCCTCAAAGTGTCTAGTTGCCACGGATACACTCATATGAAATATTTTGAAAGCATAATAACTAAACTTCCTACTAATGTCAGTCACTAGTGTTTGCCAATAAGGTTTATTAATTACACAAAAAGATTAGTTGGCTATGAAAATAAAACTGCATATTTTTGGCAAACATGACTTTTCTTCTCTTCTGTAGTTCTCATATAAATTGGTTTACTTTCTGTCAGAGGCTCAGCACACAAACCATGGCTTATGCATATTAATTAAAAGTGATGATCGCTCTGATTTGCTGAAACATGAACTTGGTTACGTGAACTCCAACCAAAGAGGAAATATGCATTATTGCTATAATGGGAGCAAATTTATTCTCAGTTAGAATAGCTTCTACACCCCTGGTAGAATAGATAAAAGGATAAAAACAAGTAAAAAGAAGAGAGGTTTCAGGTGGTGAATGTTGGAAGGTGAGTGAACAGCCAGAGGGGTGTCTCAATATTTCTTCTTTTTTTCCAGAAACCACTGAGAAAATTGGAAGAAAAAGCAAGAAAATGTTCATTATATCAGGAAAGAGAGCTACATTAGATCAGTGACCTTCTGAAAATTATCTGCGTGATTGGAAGAGATTGTCTGGCAAGATGAAGCTTTTGGACAAAAGTAAAAGTTTTAAATGTGGTTGAAATTATTACATTTTTTATATATATATGTAAATGCTCAAAAGATTATCATGATATAAAAAATAACCATTCAATGTTGATACATTCTAAACATTGTTTCCTGTACCTGTGGCCAGTAAAGATTTGATATGTGGGCATTTTCTGCCTTTCTCTTTAGATAATTCCTCACAGAATGAAAATAAAATGCAGGTTAGTTGCAACCGAGAGATTTATTGACCCCTGTTCATCTTCACAGGAAGCTGTGTGTATGTCTTCTCTGATACAGACAGCCATTGTGCACAGACTCATAACATCTGCATGATGACTTTTAATAAAGTCCAAAATTAGCTTTGTAACATAAGGTGGGTGTGTTTGCATGTTTGTATAAGACTGTGCGTGTGTGTTTGTGAGTGAGTTCTCCATTCCATTTAGTTGAGAAGGCAGGACTCGTAGGTGGGCACCATGTATTTGATGTTGATGAAGGCGTCCTCGCCCCCGTAGCGTTCAAACACCTCCAGCGTCTCTTGAATCAGGTCTCCGATGTTCTCCCTCTTCTGCTGGCTGTAGTCAATACCGTCACCCGAGTTTTCTGCACACAACACAAACACATTGCATCACATTAGCATACTTTGAGATATTTAAAAGTTTAAAAGACCTAATAAAGTTAGTAAGACACACAAACACACAGATCTTCTGAAAGAAGCAGATCTAATAACAGTTAAAGATATTCAACAAGAGAGTGTGAACAAATCTCGAATAATTCATCAGCAGGAGGAATGTGTGTTTACTGGATGCTCTTGTGCATATCTCTGCCGCTCTCTGACATGACATTAGAGAAACCCATCAATCACTGGGTAAGCTACAGCACACACACACACACAAATCAATACGTTTACACTCCTCCAGCATCACACAAGCTCACTCACTATCCACCAAACAAAC
>JAUMHR010000072.1:10070891-10082733 GCA_032361145.1 Enteromius fasciolatus | reverse complement strand
TAGGAATGGGATGGCACTTCAGTTCATAGAATGAGTAAAGGCAGGTGAGCGAATACTTTTGGTAATATAGTGTAGGTGCATATCCACTGTGAGACACAGAATCTAAAAAGAAGAATCCGGAAATTACATTGTATGATTTTTAAAGGAGTCATACAAAGCCAATTTTCCTCAAGCTTATATGATTCTTTAGGGTCTTAATGGAAGGTTTGTAATATAGTTTGTTTTAAAATTTCTCAAAGATAGTTTAAAAAAACGCTCATTTTACCCTGTCAAAAACAGCTCTTTAGAAATCACTCCGTTCTGTTTACTTCCCCTTTAAATCTTCACAAGCTCCGCTGACTCCGCCCCTCTTTTCCGAGGCACTCTCTGAGGATCTTTTTTTAGCCGTATTCATTGTGAAACTTGCTAATTAGCACATTATTAGGAAAGGCGATATGCAAAGATTCATTAAAATACATTATACTCACATGATCAAGGGCGCGTTTCCCTTCAGAACCAAACGTAAAGTTTTCAACCGAGTCTTCAGTCACTCAGATTTTGGGGGTAAATGACTACTGCTATGTTTATTAATACATTCAACAACAAAACACCTCAGTCGCTTAGGAGTCTTGCTTGTCTCTGCATCTTGGTCTGATGACGGCTCACTCAGGGTTCAGTCAGTGTGACACACTGCTGTCAATCAACTATTGTGGGAGTGGTCTCTGTCGGTGTGATGCCACACCGACATGCATTTGAGAATGGCTTGATTTCAGAAGAAGCAACTTATTTTTATTAAATTAAAAGAAAACTACTGGTTGATCTTTATCATTGTAGGGTGGTTGTGTACTCACACTCCCAACACACATTTCAGTCCAAATAGCCTGTAAAAGTGCACGTGACACCGGGTGACACCCTTTAACAAATTATTTGGGAATTACTGTGTCAAATAAGTATTTGATCACTTGCTTATCAACCAGATTTATGACCCTCAAAGACCTGTAATTTTGCTTTTAAATAGTCCAGCTACAGTCTCCTCATGATTCTAAATTAGTAGCACCTGTTTGAGGTGGTTAGCTGTCATAAAGACACCTGTGCACCACACAATCAGCCAAAGTCTAAGTAGCAACATGGACAAAACCAAAGAGCTGTCAAAACACACAAGAGACAAAATTGTAGACCTTCACAAAGCTGGAAAGGGCACCGGGGCAATTGCCAAGCAGCTTGGTGAAAAAAGAATAACTGTTGAGGCAACTGTCAGAAAATGGAAGAGGCTAATGATGACTGTCAATGTCCCTCAGACTGGGGCCCCACGGAAGATCTCTCCTCATGGGGTATCAATGATGCTAAGAATGGTAAGGAATCAGCCCAAAACTACACGGGAGGAGCTGGTCAATGCCGTGAAGAGAGCTGGGACCATTGTTTCCAAGGCTACTATCAATAATACACTAAGACGTCATGGTTTAAAATCTTGCATTGCCAGGGACCATCTGGATGATCCAGAGGAGTTATGGGAGAAAGTCCTGTGGTCAGATGAGACCATGAGACGTGTTTGGAGGAAGAAGAATGATGAGTATCATCCCAATAACACCATATCTACGTGAAGCATGGGGCTGGAAGCATCATGCTCTGGGGGTGTTTTTCTGCACAGGGGGACAGGACGACTGCGCTGTATTAAGGAGAGGATGAACGGGGCCATGTATTGTAACATATTGGGCAAAAACCTCCTTCCCTCAGTCAGAGCATTAAAGATGGGTCGTGGCTCCATAAGAAGCATATCAAGGTTCTGGAGTGGCCTAGCTGGTCTCCAGACCTAAATCCAATTGAAAATCTTTGAAGGGAGCTGAAGCTCCGTGTTGCTCAGCGACAGCCCCGAAACCTGACAGATCTAGAGAAGATCTTTATGGAGGAGTGGGCCAAAATCCCTATAGCAGTGTGTCCAAACCTGGTGAAGAACTACAGGAACCGTTTGACCTCTGTAATTGATAACAAAGGCTTCTGTATCAAATATTAAATTTTGTTTGACTCAAGTGATCAAATACTTATTTGACACAGTAACTCCCAAATAAATTGTTCATACAATCTGATTTCCGGATTTTTCTTTTTAGATTCTGTCTCTCAGAGTGGAAATGCACCTATGCTGAAAAGTGTATGTAGACCCCTCCATGATTTCTAGGTAAGAGAACTTGCAAAATCACTGGGTGATCAAATACTTTTTGGCATCACTGTATATCCAATATTATACAATCCATTTTAAAAAATCTAATACGGTAATTATGTATTTTATATCGCTTTTTAAAACACATTTACCAGAGCTTGATGCCCAAAACACACACTGAAGTAACCTCTAGTTTAACCCTCAGTGAGTCTTTGCTTTCCTATAAAGTACTCTTTGTGAAGGCTTCCATGGACAGTGTCTTACAAAAGAAAGAGAAATAATAAAAGGAAACATAATTAAATTCAGAAAAAAAAATTTAAGTAAGAGAAAAAAAAGTAGGTGTTAAAAAGGTGCACGAGGTCATGTGTGTGTGTATGTGAGCAATAGACAGATGTATGCAGAAGCGGGCAAGTGGAAGGATGTTTTAGGGTATTCATGAGTCTGGGCCATTATCAGTTGACCTTTAAATTGGAGCCGCTGCTCAGCAGGAAACCCGAGGGGCCCATCTCAGATTTGACTGGTTTGGAGCCCCCAGCCTGCTGATGATAAAAAGTGCTCCAGCCGGCGGGCAAATCCACACCATATGCTTTGCATATATATATATATATATATAAATAAATAACATTTATATAAACAGTAGAATATACAAATTGACTGGCTGTGTTAAAGAAGCATCATTAAGGGCTATAAAGCATGCTGAGACAGGTCAGGCGGGCATAGGGAGAGCCGTACATATGAGGGTGGGCTTGGCAGAGCTGTTCTCTTCTCTCTGGGAGGAGCAGTGGCTGAGATTATGAATTCATCACTGCTGTAAGAGTCCTGCAGGAGGTCAGATTGGTTCAAATCCCCCATGAGAGGAAGACACGTGACACAGACAGAAAAATGACGAGCCCATAGGGAGCAGGGTGGGAAACTTATATTGCATTGTGTTTGTGCGAGCGTGTTGTTATGAATATACTTTTTACAGGGGAAGAGAGTCTCGTATCAGCAGTGATAAACGGATATTTATTAAGAATTCTCTCAAAAACATGGACTAGCACTAAATACGGTAGCAATATGAGCAGATGTTCTCTAGTGAACAAGTGTAGACACACACACTCACACACACACAACAGTCTAACTCAGGGATTTGCAAACTGCGGTATACCGATCTCCAGGGGGTGACAAATAGTGTCCACAATATGATATAATTCAATAATATAATAATGCAATATAATAATCCCAGTATATCAGAATGCAGAATGCTGATTTTTAAAGACTAGTCAGAAACAATAAGAATAATCTAATATCTTTTTTTTTTATTCATACAGATTTAATTCATAGATTTGTTGTCAATGTCATAAAAGGAAAATATTTTCCAGCGAACACGTAACATATATTAATAAGATTTTTATTTTTTACAGTACAAATGATACAAGACATTATAAGGTCTTTATAATTTAGGAAAGAGGTCCCTTGCAAAAGGACATCTTGTGGCATTAAAAACACCCTGGTCTATATAGATTTTCTGGTCCTGGTTGTTACGATAATTCCTCTGTGACTTCTGTGTTCGTTTATGAAATGTTGGCTACTTTAAATACACTATTAGCTTCCAATATAAATATTACTCTTTCCGTTCCATTCAATACATTTACAGTGCTAAAATCCAGTTTTAAATCCTCCAAAAGTCGACAGATTCTGTCTAGGCCTGCTAATCATTCAAAAACATGTGATTCTATGTGCATATGGAATTGCATTTGCATTATATTTCTGTATTACCTTGAGAGCCCTTCAGAGCCAGTTTGTCAATTGGAGAAGATTGCTAAGTGGAGGTACGAACTACTACTGGCAATGTGTGATAAGACACACCTGAGGCTAACAGCACCTCTGCCATGTACATACAAGGAATAACATAACCAGACCGCTACTAAGATAATATATCACCAGCCACCATACCTCTGAAACTACCAACTCACAAACACAAGTAGTATTTTTAGTTCTAACAAAAACCTCTCAGAGTTGCATCATTGCCACAAACTATACATGTTTCTGGGTGTGTGTGTGTGTGTTTGTTCTTATCAGACTCGTTGGCATTCCCAGCAGGAAGATTCATAGGACCAAAAAGAGTGTATCACAGCAGGTCTGGTGCAGATTAAAGTGGAAAGCAGACTAACAGCTCAAAGATAATGCAGGCCAATAAAAAAGACACACACACGCACACAGGGAACAGGAGTGAAGCAGAGGCTAACGGCAGAACAGCTCGGGGTCGTTAAGCATCATTAGCGGGACATTTGTTCACACACATTTGTCAGGAAGCGTCCTGCTAAGCAGGGAGTGTGTTCTCCTCAAGGAGTGTGTACTGGACAGAGGCAAGCAGGCAGGAAATGAAGTTACTGCTGTGTGTATGTGTGTGTGTTGGAGTGTAATCTACTGCATGATGGAGCAGATCTGTCCCTCGTAAGAGACGTCACTGTGTTTGATTAACAACAGGAATCATCCCTGCCGGAAAACAACAGAAGCGTGTAAACGGCATCTGTGATTCGCATGCATTTACAGTTCCCGCATATTCAGTAGTTTGAAGTACAGCAGCACACACACACACAAGTGAAAACGCTGCAGGCTAATCAGGAGGCAAATCAAGTCTACCTGAAGCTCGTGTGACCACAAAAGTCTTAGTAACCCACAGAAAGTGAAAAAACAACATGTCAGTGTTACGTATTGATTGAAGGGGTTAAACTTCCAGACTCTTAATGATTTAAACAGAGTGGAATAACATTGCGACAACGCACACAAAAATAGTTCATTTACGACTGCTCCAGGGTCAAGGAGTTCTGCCTAGAACAAATTTACCACAAATTTTATTTTTTAAAGAAATAGTCTACCCCAAAATTGCAAGGTTTATGTAGCCCTGAATGCCAAGATCAGGGTTTGATTCCTAGGGAACACAAGCTGACAAAATAATTTACTGTAAGCCACTTTGAATAAAAGCATATAAAAAATTCCATAAAAATTCTATTGAATAACTATTTATTATAGAGCTTAAAAAAGCAAGAACTGAGAAACATTCGCATTAAATACATTACTATAATATAATATATAAGACACTTTACTGCAGTATATAAATTATAAAAATAGTATGTAAAAATTAAATTCAAAATATGTATTTTGTATATGATATATGTATGCGTACTGTGTATATTTATTATGTATATATAAATACACATTGGTTCTGAAAATATTTACACATTTATACATTTATATAGTCATATTCTTATATTTTATAATACATATATATATAAACCTATCCATGCATGTGTTTGCATTTATATATACATAATAAATATACATAGTACACACATATATTATGTAAACAAAAAAAACTTTTAATTTGGATGCAATTAATCACTATTATTTGTTTGACAGCACTAGAAAAATATTTAACAGCACTGGAATTACTTTTGGTAGTGAAAAGAAAACATGCACACAAACAGGCCAAACTCCCATATAGCTTAATTCATTTAAATATGCTGGACAAATGTGACCTTCAAAATTCTAAATCTAAAAACCACACAATGGAGGACAACACACATACATAGACACACAACACCACAGTACCAACAGCTGCATCCTGGGGAACAAAAGACCACTATGTAGACACAATTTCCCTCTGGCCACATTGCCACAAGGCATGAAAACACACACATACACAAAGAGGCCCATGACTTACTCTGAGAGTGATCCAGTTCAGCACATCCAGAATATATGTAACCACCACCTCCCCCCAGAGGAATCCAACGGAGAAAAGCAGATCATATTTAACCCAACTTCAATTAACCGCAAGTCTCCAAACATCTCTCTCTCATACAAGCAGACTACTTAACAACGCCACAGAACTAAAAGGTGTTTTTAAAACTGCAGACGAAAATAGCAAAATTTCACAACATGCAGTGTCTGGTAGTGCCTTACAGCCAAACAAAACCAATCTAACCAGTCCTGATCTTGACTTGTAAACCAGGCATTAAACACTTAAGAGACTTTACCTACCGCTAATTCACAGAGGAGATTAGAATGGAGCCTGGAGCTAATGAGAGAAGCTTTCCCTGCTCCTCCAGTGCTCCTTCTTTTGCTCAAACAAAACATTAGCAGATAATGTAACGGATTTAAGAAGACAAAAGATTCAAATTGGATATTGATCAGAGGAGTGAGGTGGCAGCATTTCAGCTGGTTAAGCCTGTGATGAGGTGATTGATCCACAATGCTTGTCCTCACGTCTAAAGATGTCTGGCAGGCCTATAGTCTGCTTGACAAAAGCAGTGAATGGAAGCGTGAACTGGTCCGACACCAGGACACAATGAATACAGAACGCTCACATCAGTCCTCAGGACCGTGTTTAAAAGGATGAAAGACATCAGATGACAAAGAAACACAAATATAACTGGAAATTCAGCCACCAGAAGATGTAGATTCTTGTATTGGCATGTAGAAAGTCGGGATGAATGTTCAAATGTAGAATGTTCAATAATAAGAGTGATAAGCAGTGGCGATGACTGCTGATCTGAGTCCAGCTTTAAAGATCACAGCTGAAGGCTTGGATCCTGAAAGACAAGCACTGATCTCCAGCAAGACAAGGACCGCAGGGATCAATGCAAAATCAATGTTAATTGTCAGTGTTTTTGTGTCTGGATCAGAGATTAAAAAAAAAAAGTTAAACTTAAAACCAAGCAGCAGAAAAAGCAATGAATGTAGTCTTAGAAAGAGAGATGATTAAAAATACTTCTGTAATTTTGGATTGGTGGTATGGATCTGTTCTGAGCAAGAACTCCCAGTCTAGCATGGATGAGAGCAGTGATAACCCCCTTAGGGTAAACAGAACAGAATCTACACGAATGTTCTGCAGGTATCATTTATGTTCAACAATTATTAATGTAAACATTTTAGAAATTAGTCTAATTCAAAGGGGAATCGCAAGGCTGAATCCTGACTGTATGAGAGGAGCTGGGGATGGAGAAGGGTAATTAGCTACTGGGATAATACTGAAGGACCTTTTATACAGGTGTTGATATAGGTGTCACAAAAAAACATTTTCAAAATACAAAAGCAGTTCCAGAGTTGCTTACTGTTCATGTTCTTGAAGATGTTCAGGATGGGGAGGATCTGTCTGTAGTATGGAACCAGTGCCTCACCCACCATATCTGCTGAAACAACCAGGTGCTGCAGAACCTTGAGCGTGGTGCAGATGACCTGCCTGCTCCTTGTGTTGAGAGCATCTGTAGACACAGAGAGATGAGGAAAACTAGAAAGAAGCTCCAAAAACATTTTGAAGTCAGGAATATTTTGACAAAGTGTGGGATTTTTTGGTTGTTGCCATTTTACAACCCTAATAGGCTCTTTGCACCTAATGCCATGACGTCATATCCGGTTTGAGTAATGCGGTATACCTTTTTCCGGTTTGGCAAAATTTAGCGGCAGAGATATAAACAGTAGAGAATGAGCCTTTAAAAAAAGGAAAGTTTTTCTCCTGAAGTAACAAAGACAATTGGCTTAAAGCACCTAAAAACCAACGAGAGAAACCCAAATTTCTGTCAAATCTTCCTTGTAATAATCACTAACTACTGTCAAAAGAACGAGCCCATGTTTGACAGATAAAGTGAATAATATCACGTTAAGCGTTTTCTCCCCCATAGGTAGAAGTCCATTATGAGGAAATAGCTTAACGAGGCTTAATGTACTTTAACAACGACCGAGAGAGACCAAACTTCTGTCAAAATTTATTTATAGTAAACACTTGCCACTGTCAAAAGAACAAGCTCTTATTCCGCGTATAAAGTGAATAATTTCACATTTAAGCGTTCACCCCTATAGATCCATTAGGAAACAATTTAACGTGTTTTAACATACTTTAACAACAACCAGGGAAAACCAAACTTCTGTCACATTTTATTTATAACAAAGGACATGCCACTGTCAAAGAACAAGCTCTTATTCAGCTTATAAAGTGAATAATATTACGTTAAGCTGTTTCCTTAAAATTGGTTATGGGGTGAACACTTAACATGCTATTATTAACTTTTTAAACTAAATAAGAGTTTGTTCTTTCGACAGTGGAAAGTTTTTATTATAAATACAATTTGACAGAAGTTTGGTCTCTCTCGGTCGTTGTTAAAGTACATTAAGCCTCGTTAAGCTATTTCCTTATAATGGACTTCTATGTGTCAGAGTTACGAGTTCAAAAAGTTACGAGTTCAGGCTGTGTTAACTTAATTTTTGTTGTGTTTTGTTGACGTGCACATTGGAACAATGTGTTCTGTTATTATTGTCTTTGCTGCTTCTGGAGAAAAACTTTACTTTTTTTAAGGCTCATTCTCTGCCGCCAAATTTTGCCAAACAGAAAAAAGGTATACCGGATATGATGTCATGGCGTTATGTGCAAAGAGCCTATTGGAGTGTAATATTTGAACTTTTTTTCTCCATTCAAAGTTGAAAAACACTTCCTTCACAGGCTCTGTATGCAGGAAAGAAAGCATCAAGTCAATACTACAAAACAGATTCTGCAGCCTGCATGATATCCCACAATCCTGTGGTTCAATGGTTAGTGGAAAAAATGACAGACTAGCTGAAAGAAGCAATTTAATTCATAAATATCTATTTTTCCATACGATTTGATTTCTACTGAGAACAAAGTTGTCATTAAATATATATTTAGTTAACTCTTTAATTATCTCTCTAGATGATTGATGTTATGATCCATTTAAAGCCTGCATGAGCACAGCATTTAGGAGGTACCTTCATATAAAAACATTGGAATAATTCCTCTAAAAATTTGAGTGGCAGTTCTGTGCTGTACTTTACCAATCACCTCAATTTACTTCCTGCTCTCCTATATCTGTATAACACACTATGAAATTCTAATTACCAAACAAACACGGCAAACTGTTTTGCAGTGGTGTGACATTTGCACCGAAGGAGTGTTCAATAATTCATGGTGTGTGACGCGTCTGGAGGAGTGAAGATCTGTTTCTAAATCTCTCTAAATAAAGGAAACGTTAATTCCTCCCTCATATTAGGCTCTAAAAATGAACGACCTCATACCTTTTCCTTCTTCAAATACCACAGGAGCATGACATTTAGACACTCCAGTAATTGCGTTAACTTAACTCCTAATACAAACATATCTGCAGTCGTTCCAATGGGAGAGGGAGGAAAAAGTGTTCTCATCTATCCATCCATCCATCTATGTTACAATCAAGAAGAAGGATTATTTTATTTAATCATCCCACAGGAGCTTATTTATTCTTGATTCTGGGGTTTGAATTGACCAGCGCAGAACATTGACTTTCTCGTTTGCACTCTCTTCAGTGTGACCTTTGCTGTACTGTATGTGTAAGGTCAGTATTTTTTTTGTTAGCTTTTGTTAGCTTCATCCATTCCTTCTTTCTTCCATGATTTTCTAATGGACCCTTTAAGTTTTCTAAAGTCTGCATGAAAGATGCTTATTTTGTCAGTAAGATGTTTTCAAACAAGAAGACACGAAAAAATAACCAATAAAAATGTACATGGTAAAAACACTATATTACATAAACATAAAATCTGTTTTTCAAACAAAAAATGAATAACAAAAATTATATTTTATCATTTAAACAGCATCGTAAGAACCCCTGGCAAAAAAATAAAGCACCAAATTCCCAATATTGCTCACATCACACTGAATTCTCCTTCAAATTGTTGAGCTCCTCACATGCCTTTGGCCAAACTCCAGCTGTGATATGCATTTTTTCAGCATTTCAAGGTTTGCTTCTTACCACCTTTCCATAAGACAGATTTATGGAGAGTGACTGCTTTTAGAATTTTGGAAGGTAGCCTCTTGGAGGCCTCCAGGAATACTGTAATATTATTACCAATTGAATGGCATTTTTATTTTTTCTTTTGCAAGCTTTGGAATGCTTCTCCTATTTTCCCCACAAGCTTTCAGATTAAGGTTACCTGGTCTCATGGCATAAACGTACCTTTGTACACTTTTTAGCGAGACACCAAATACGTATCAACAAGTACATATCACTGCAGTTACGAAAAAGAAATAAACACTAGAGGCAGTAACACACTGACACCTTTTATTCCTTTTCACAGAAATGTACACAGTTTCGATTAATAAAGTGTAATCTTCCGAGAGGAGTAGCAGTTCAAATTCCATCTAACTACGATTCAAATCTGTGTAAAAGCAAATTGAAATGGCATGGTTGCATCAACAAACGCGTTTTTATATCGGTTTTGCATTTGTTAATACTATTAGTTAGGTTAAGGGTTGGGTTTAGTGTAGGGCATATTTCCAACATGATAGAACATCAACTTTAAGCAACAGTCCACAGATATTTCAATTCTGAACCACAAAAATACATACCTATATCAACATAATAAAAGTGTACCAGGGTTCACGTACTGAACCTGTGTTTTAGCGCCATTCAATGCTGTGAAACTTCCAGTAAGACATGTACAAATGGTGTTGCACAAAAAGTGCACAGAGGTACATATTTTTATGAGACCAAGTTGAATTAAGACAAGTGCATACCAAGAACAGACTGACCCCCATTTAATGATTTTGTAACTTATGAAAAAAGAAAGAAATAAAGAAAATAATTAGTTATTTTGGATGGTAAATAATTAGTATATTACACAGGAAGAGCATTAGGGAGCAGGTCTCATCTTAATAACACTCACTCTTGATGGGTATGATGAGCTGTGGAATAACAGGCAGGATCTTACTGCCACCGTGCTCCAGCATGTCATGGATGCCCTGTTGAGCGAAGAACTCATAGGGGTGAACTGTCTCGCACAGTCCATCAAAGAACAGGGGGAGGTAGTGATGGTAATCCAGTTTTTCGATCTCCACCTGTTTAAAACATACATGCGTACAGGGTCAGAGTTATTTGAAGAGTGTCTGTTCTCTATAAAATGTAGGAGCTGCTTCAAATGAGTGGAAGGCCAAAGGGTTTGTGTGTTTTTAAATACCCCTCTTTGCGTCCATGCTTATATTAGCCTCAACAAATACTCATAAGCTCCAAGCCGCATAAAGAGCAGCCCCTGTTTTAGTGCCCCTTAACATGCCAGCACACATTCTGGAGGGGAGACTTTGGGGGACAGCTGTTCAGGGGCTTTAGGACACTCAAACATGTGACTTCCTGTTAGATCACACGTTCACACCTGTTTGGCTTGGGTTATGAGCATGGAAACAGACGTGAATAGACAAGGCCTGTTTCCTGTCCTTGAGCATTCGACATACAGTCACACACACTACTGCCTGTTTCTTTCTTTTCTTCTTTCTATCGCAAGTCTGTCAGTGGGTTTCATAATTCTCTGGTCAACATCATAAACGTTTAACCTGTTAACTGTCACTGACATTTTTGAACATAGACATTACAGTGCATCCAAACTTACAATTTTAGAATTGAAAACATTTTGTAATACGATTCTGATGCAATGGTAATGCAATGTCTGAAGTTAAAATGTGTTTCAAAGTCAGAATAATTATTTTTAAGATAAACTTTACTAAATGTGTTATAACAAAACAAGAACAATAATAATAATTATAAAAATAATAAATCAAGATATATGTGTGTGTGTGTGTGTGTGCTTATCAGGTAAATCAAATATAAAGAAAAATAAATATAAATATAAATATATATATATATATATATATATATATATATTAGGGCTGGGACTCGATTAAAAAAATTA
>JAUMHR010000072.1:10029296-10041475 GCA_032361145.1 Enteromius fasciolatus | reverse complement strand
GATGAACGTTTTCTAACGCATTTTTAGTCAATAAAATGTTAATACAATAGTACATAATTTGACCAATAATTTTGTGATATTATAGGGGAAGCTGAGCTTCCCTTGCGGTCTTAAAGAAATCGCCACTGCTGTATACTCATAATTAAGATTCAGTATTTGCACACACATCCAGGAGACTTAAAGGGTTACTCCACCCCATTTCTTTCCAAACCCGTTAAAGCTTCGCTTGTCCTTGGAACGTAATTTATGATATTAAGAAAATATGGTAATTGGTATGATACAATTATGGGTGAACTATGCCTTTAAGAGATGTGACCAATAGAGGAATTAATTATCATGTTGTGGTCCCATCCTGCTCCTGGAGGGCCAATATCCTGCAAAACTAAACTCCAATCTGCTGCAACACACTGCCCTAGATGTTTATAGTGAGTCTGAAGACCTTGATTAGCTGATAGTGTGTTTTATTATGGCTGGAGCTAAACTCTGATTTGTTTTTGTTTGTGAACGTCAGTGAGAATTTGTGCTCCATTGCCCCTTTTTATCCCTCTCAAAAAAAGACTGCATTGAGCTCGGTGAATGAAATCCGAGGCTGTTGAGAAATGTTGGAAGGCAGCAATAAAAACTTCAATGTAATGAAATATGGATTAATTTACTCTGTATATGTGTATGTTTATAGAACAGCAACATGTTAATGGAAAACTCTAATGAAATCAACTACAGTCAGGTTCATGCTTTTGGAGATACTAACAAGTATCCATTTTCATTTCGCTGCCTATGTACAGTAGAAGCTCACTAGGTTTTGGAACAGAGATATTAGGTGGGTGTTCTTGTTGCAGAGATAAGGAAAAAACACACAGATGCTCTTCAAACCTCATGTGAACAAGTCTGTGGGGGGTCTCACACACTGTAAGCAGAATTAAGGGGGTCTTTTACACACACACATAAGTGGGGGTCTGTCTCTCAGAGGACGTCTGTGACAAAAAAAAAATGCTGATTTGTGGAATTTAAGGGAGGAGACAAATACAACAGCTCAGCACTTTTAGGATCCTGTCTACCTCTCTGCCTCATGCTAGTGAAAACACACACACATGCACACACACGCACACACACACTTATACATTACGAGACACAAAACAAACACTTACTGTACAGCCACACGATACAAACTCACACGTACACTGGCCATAGTAAGAGGTGCTGTGGGGCTGTAATAAGATTTAGTCACAGTGCTGGGTCAGTTCTCAGCCATATTGGGGTCACAGATGTGGTTGTCACCTTGCCCCCTCATCCATAATTCAGCGTTTTAATATAGCGCCACCTCCTCTGCCCTGCTCTTGAGGGCTTACAAGCCTCCACTCGTCTCTCCCTGTTTCTTCCCTCCACTTTACTTTCCTTTTGTTTTGTCATTTTTTTCTCTGACACAGCCTGACAGCAGCTGTCCATTTGTTGAGAGCAGTTGGTGTGAAAGGAGGTGTTTGATAGCCGGTAGGACGTTGTAGCGTTCTCTGGCCTACGCAGTCGTTCTGCCTCTTATGCGCGATGAGAACAAAGCAAGGTGACACTTTGACAGCATCCTTCGCTCGTCTCCTCCATCACTCTTGCATTATTACAAAAGAAGAAAAAAAGAGACACACACAGTCAGCAACCCCTCCTCTGTCTCTCTTCTCCATCCCCTCTCTCTATCCATCTCTATTTCTCCTCTATCCTGCATGTTTGCGTGTGTTAGGTAGGGAGATAAGGACTCAGGGGCAGGATCATCAGTTCTGATGTAGTGACTCAAAGCCACATCCATCAGGACACAAAGGCCGTCAGACCCCATAATGGAGAAAAGCGTGACAAATTCGCTAATGAGCTTTACAATGTGACCTAGACGGAAATTCAGTGGCATCCACTCAGGATGAGACGGATCTATACAGCTGCTAATGTAGGTAATCATGGGTAGGGTGGTGCAGTGAACAAATCTGGGATGGAAAGCAAAGGGTTGAAGGTTCATGGAAATCCCTGTGCTTCTAATGATCTGGAACTAATTCAAATGAGCTTTAAACATGACTAAGCACATATTCATTCTGTACAATGCTTATTTCTCAGTTGAAATAGATTGTAAGTCATACAAATGAAAAAATATTAATATTATTTAAAAAGATAATTAACCCAACAATAAAAGATTCTGCCATCATTTACTCATCCAAACCTGCATGAATTTCTTTCTTCTGCAAAACACAAAAGACATTTTGAAGATGAGTGTGCAAGACAAAGATAAAGACCCAAAGTGTGCACATCTAAAAGGCAAAAAGCTCAGTTGTGGATGCTCAACCACAAAAAACTGCACACAGAAAAATCTAAGTTGGCACACCACAGCTCCAAAAAGCAGAAACATTTTTATTATGCTCTCACCACAGGTGACATTTCGAGCCTAAAATCAAGATCCTCATCAAAGATCCAAGACAAATAACTGTTTTATCTAATGAAAGTCAGCAGGATCCAACATTGCACAATACTGGCTTTCATTGTACAATTACAAATAAGAACAGTTGAAACAATCTATTTTTGTGTTCTGCATTCAGGTACACAAGGTACAAAGCTGTCACTAGGGGAGTACCCTAAGTTACAAAAGCTAAAAGATCATTGTACCCTTTTACATCTAAATGGTACATAATATTAGAACCTAGAAAGTGTACTAGTACTTTAAAAGTACATATTAGTACCTAAATTTAATTTTGAGAGAGTACTGCCCAAGTGACATTTCTGTGCCTTTTCTTTGCACGCATCAGAGTGAGTAAAGGATGGCAGAACGATCCCTTTCAGCCAAGCGCACACACACAATAAAGGCAACTTGTCCAAACATCAGATTCAGGCATGTATCAGTACCATCCTACCTCTGTATATTCTGTGTAGCATTTTTCAGATTTCAGACTTCCTGAACCTCAGTCTGAACAATCACATCCCACACACAATAGCTAAACTGCCGGAAGATCAGTCAGTGTTCTGCAAATGTCTGGGGCTTCTCAGAGCTCCCCAGAGCACCAGAAATAGGCCGGTGATTGTGCCTAATCTCACCTACCTTTAAATGTCATTTGAGTCAGAGAGAAAAAGAGAGTAAGAAAGAAAGAGAGGATGGTAGGGCTACAAACTACCTACTCACACTGCCATCGGAAATTAGTGTCATGTGGGAGTGGGACCTACTGAGTCTTGAGATAAAATTATGTATATTTTACCCATTTCACATGGGTGCATACTGTAATCATCAGATATAATCAATAAAGAGTAAAGTTGCAATCAAAATCCTAAGTCCTCACAATTGGAGGGATGGATACATGGATAGCAGGTAGACAGACAGCATGAATGGAAACTGAGAAAATTAATGCAAAGGTGGAGAACAACAGGTAGATAAGTGAATGAATGCACAGATGGATGAATGACTGGAGACATGCACGTAAATATATAGTACAGGTGGACGGATGAACTGATGGTTGATGACAGGAAATGGATGGAGGGATAAATAGATGGAAAATGCCAGTTACATAGACAGAATGGATGAATGGATGGAGACCAACAGACTGACAAACCATCAGGTCAGTATGCTTTGTTCAGTATGAGAGTACAGACAGAGCAGCAAATAGAGGGTGCATGTGAGGACAGAGACGGTCAAAGCAGTTACACAGAGAGGAAAACAATCAGAAAGACTGTGGACAGCGAGAACAGCTGTAGGGTGACTGCAGAGCTGTAGGGAGACAGGAACAGCCGGAGAGACAGAGAGCAGTCAGTGAGACAGGCAGTCATCATCTGAGCAGCTGCAGGGAGTGAGAAGGTCAGATCAGTCGCAGAGAGTTACAGAGCAGCCGTTTAGGAGACAGACAGAGGAAGAAGCCAGATAGAGACACTGGTAGGGAGGTGGTGTGGCTACACCAGGGAGACATGAACAGCCCCGTGGGTGTCTGAATTTGAATATGAATGTCTTTCCTGATTCACAACAAGGGCAGTGACAGGGGCACTTTCATCTGCGGTGAGCGTGTATGTGCGTGCGCATCGTACAGTGCATTAATCACAGGGACGCTCGAGCACCTCCACCAATCCAAACACACCGACCTTGAGGTTACAAGAAAGACATTAGGGCCGTCTATCCTCTCAAAAGAGGGGGGAGAAAAAGCTTTCAAGGTAATGAAATTCCGCCATAAGTTAAATAAAAGACTTGTGGGGACAGGCCTGGGCGAAAACATATATATAAAAAAAAAGTCAGGGTAGATTAAATTGGATTTCTTTCTCTCCCCCAACCCCCCCAACCCACCCTTTCTTTTAAATTAGGCTTAAGTGCGTGTGTGGCGTATTTCTTCTTTCTCAGGATAACAGCATTACCGTCCAGAATGAATAGAATCATTTCCAAACCAATTAACCTCTGACAGAACGGATGAGTGGACAGGAATGAGAGCAAGTGAGGAGAGAGAGAGTGTGCAGAAGAGAGAGAGGCTGATATCTTTGAGGAAAAAAATAAGAAAAAGGGGAAAAGCTTTGCACAAGGGGACCGAGTGAGTGACAGGGGTCTTAGATAGTGACGGGACTAGCATGACAGCGACAGTTAGACTGCGGTGTGAGTTAGGAGGAGGTAGAATATCAAATGACTGCCTCCCCCAGTCAGTTTCCCCTCCGCCAGCCACAGTGTGCTGCCAGCATTAGTATTTGACATTAGTGTGCGCCCTGCTCATTCTCTATGCTGAGGAGTGTTTGGCATCCAGCTGCTATGGCTCCATTTAGTTAATTAAAGGCTCCATTTAGATCTGCAGCCTGCTGGCTATGAGCATGTCAATCAATAGCAGCTCTGTGGCTCATGGTGGGACAGAACGACTGATCCAGCACCCCCCAGCCCGCTGTGTCCCGCTCCTTCGGCCAAAATTTGGGCTCTCAAAGGGACCCATCTTTAAGTTTAAATACATCAATGACTGCAACTCACCCAGCTTCCATATTTGTCGTTATAAATGGCACGGACATTCTCTCTTTATTCTGGGCTGGAAGGAAAGAGAGAGAGAGAGCTGGAAAGAGCATCATCAGTCATTCAGAAACACAATTTTCAGACTTCCCAGCATTTCACATCACTTTGCTTTGGCGTTAAACCCCAGTAGATCTGGAGCACTGTTGCCACACAAATATCGCGTCAGTTTGAAGATTCTGACATTCAAATCTTCAAATGCCCTTCTGTAAATTACCCACAATGCCTTGCTGGAGTTATTCCAGGCCATTACATTAGGCAGGTCTACGAGCAAATATACAGTGGTTGATCGATAAAACACATTTCTACTAGCAGCCCATAAGTAAAATTAATTATGCACTTACTCTCCATTCCCAAGAGAGTGGTGTTTTATTTTCATCGCTCTCTTTTTTTATTTTTCGTCCTCTTGGATAATTGCGGTTAAGTTGCATGACTAGTTCCAGAATACAGTGGAAATGTAACTGTTAAGCAGTTAGTTGGTTAGCATATCCTGTTACAGTTTTCGCCAAAAATTAAACGGAAATGTATTGTTTTTTGCTTACACTTACTTAACACATGATTTGCCAGTAACTGACAGTAACATTACAGAAATGTGACGTTAAACCATTTACAGTTTTTCCACTGAAAACATTTCTCAATTTCTTGAGAAAATCCTACAGGTTGGAACCAAACGAGAGTGAGCAAATGAGGACAATTTTACCTGTCTGCTTCCTTTGACGTCAAAGCCCAGGATAGTCACTAGTGCTGCCATCAGCTAATCAAAGCTTCATTTTCATGCAGAGTGATTAATCACATGGCATTCACGCCACAGGTAATCGACTCAAAACAGTGTCCGGAACTTAGAGCCCATGCCAAAGATGGCATTAGCATTTGGAAACAACACTGGAAATATGCTTGTGCTTTTATTCATATCAACTATCTCCAGTTGAAATGCAAGAGGATGTTATTGGGCGGCCTGATCTCTCTCCAGCCAGGAATTTAAATAAAAATGTACAAACATCTATGCAGGCAACTAACAATGACAGGGGGTTTTTACAAAGAGATTGAAGGCATCCGGAAGGAGATGGTCTTCTCTTTGCTCTGTATTTAAACAGGTGTACGTGTCCTGCCAGGTCTATAATGAGGCTGCTCCTGGATTCCAAAGTGGACCGTGGGATTAACTCCTGAGAGTAATACCTCTCCTTGGACGGGTCATATAGCTGTCAGGAGAGGGTCTGTGCTCACATAAGGTACCGCCCATTAAAATGCTAATGTGCAGATGGAGATAAAATAGAGGGGAAATAAAAACACCCCACCTCAGCACTGCATCTGCAGTGTTATGCACACTGACACACACTTACGCATACATGTCTTCTCCTCCCCCTCCTCCTGACATAATTCAATCAGGGGATTGAATGGATGAGATCGCTTACCCTCTCCATTTCCTGAAGCACTTGATCAGATTAATTGATTGCAGACCCTCCACCCTCCCCAGTCAGCAGCATGTTAGTAGGAATCAAGTTTACATCGATGTTTTCTATGAAATGCTTCTTCGATTTTACACCCATGTCACAACTCTGGGGGGAAAAAAGAAATGCAGAAAGACTCGTGAAGGTGAAGGATGACATGGATGGATGGAGAACTTGTTCTTATTCAGAAGAGCCTGTGGTCGGAATCAAATGACTTATATTTCATTACAAAGGCTCCAATATACGAGTTACTGATTTGAATCAATTTAATGAATCAATCACTGTCTGAATCAGTTCTTGACTTATTCGCTGAGCAACAAGTCATTAACAACACCGACAAAAAAGAGTTGGCTAATAAACTAAACAGTTAATATAATCATCAAGGAGCCAGAAGTGAAAAACAGAATCATAAACAGAATCATTAAATTCTTTACAGGCTTGTTCACACCAGCACAAATGTTCAGTAGGAAAATTCTGTCCATTTCAATGCAAATATTACTGGGTTTTTTTGCAGTTCGAGGAAAAGGAACGATTACAGCACCTCTGTCTAAAAATTCTGTTGCATTAACAACATGCAAACGCTTGTGTGGGTCTAAACAGATTCATTAACAGCTGTTAATTCATATTTAAAATGTTGATCACACCAAAGTTTCACATCTGAATATGTGAACATTCCTTACAGCTAGTTCACATTGCCACCAGAATATTTTTTTTAATTCAACCTGTTCATTCAGTGTTGGATCTTGGGAAGCTTGAGCAGTCAGGTGTAATTTTCCAAAAATGCAGATGCAAACCTGATCATTTTTTATCGTTGCCATTGTGACGATGTAACAGTTCCGGTCAACTCTGTAGAACCACAAGAACACTGCAATTAATTACAATTTTCGTAAATGCAATACAGCGTGTTTTAAGGATAGAACAAATATGTGCTGTGTATTTAGCATTACATAATACAATGTAAACAATGCACAAGTTTGTTGGGGGTCTGCCAGATCCTCATCCTTATCAGTGGACCACGATATCAGATACCACTCTCATCCTCTCTCTCACTCTCTGTCTCTCGATGGAGATCCCTGGAAAACACTTTGGAACACCATAAAATTGATGGACTGTTCTGATAGCAGCAGGACCATGTGCAAGAGAAGCACAAACACAAAGTGAGAGAGAACGAGAGAGACCTCCTGCTTACTCTTATCAGTCTACTGCACATGTTCTTAACACACCACATGTCAAAGCTTTAACTGCAGAGACAGCACGAGTGAGAATTGTGAGGACTCGTAGACAGAAACTAAAAATATCAGTTCTCTACTTCACATCTCTGTGCATTCAAATGCTGCCCTTGACATTTAAACAGCAGCGTCTGTTCTCATACCTCAACACACACGTGCACCTCCCTGAATGCACACACCTGAATGCTCACACATGAGCAAAAGTTTGAAACTTAATGTTTAAAGATGCAAACGCGCACAGTAACGCATTAAAGGGCCTTCTTCTAAAGGACCATGTTTACCATGAAGTGGAAAGACGGAGAGGTATGGGGAAGAGGTAGAAGGGGAAACACTTTAAAACGCCTGCAGGAATGCACTGCTGCTCCCTGCTGCACAGAGAGGGGGATACACACTTAGAAGAGGAGACCAGATGAGATGAGATGAGATGAGATTAAAAAAAGACATAGACACAGCTTAAAATAGATTGATTTAAATGTAAGAAAACTTCATTGTTAATCATCCCTGGTTTAAATAAATGGGTCAATAATAATGAAAAACAAAAGTTTAAGCTTAAAATAATTAACTTTTCTGTTTATTACAGAAGCACTCTGTTGTTTAAAAAAAAAAAAAAAAGTTTTAGACATTGTTCAAAAAATTGTTAAATTAAATGCCATTGAGTAAAACTCAATTAATTAAACTTTGATTTTGTTGAAACACTTTTAGCAAACAATTATAAGCAGAGAAATAATTTAGTTTAAATATTTGTAATTAAAAAAAAAAAAAAATACAAATATATAATATACAAATATATAATTTTTTCATTGATTTTTTTTTCATTATAATATGAGGACATTTATACCACCTTGACAATTTGGGGGGGGACTTATACAAAATTAGGGGTATCCAAGCCAATAAATTGCACTTTTTAATTTTTTATTATTTTTTTCATTATTATCATTATTATCATTAATCCAGAGACAGATCTGCATGGTTAAACCACCTGGACAGAGAACAAAAAAAGAAAAAAAATCTATCTATTCCAGCTTACTCTCCCTCTCTTTTAAACGGATTGATCTGGTCATCGTATCTTGAACTACTGCCCCAAGGGTTCCTCTGTGCTAACACAGCTGTGCCCACACACTTCATGTTATAAACTAGCCTTTCATACACACATGCACTGCTTCCACTTCACTTTTACACATAATGAAACACTTACAAGTGGTCTTAACCCCCGCATGACCTCTAATTGACCTGGTACCACACATATTACAGGGGTCACTGAGGACACGCTTTTACTCATGCATACGTGTACCATATTTACAGAGCAAAGGCGTGTAAATCTTGCGTGTGAAAAGCAGAATCAAATCAACAGCGGCATGAGAAGCAAAATCAATAAGCATTACAGATGCATTAGATGTGACAGCTACAATTTCATACACCACTTCCTGTCGGCTCCCAGCAATTTCATAACAACACAAAGAAAAAGAGACATTATGTTTCAAAAGCATAGGAAAATTCATTTTGAAATTTGCTTTTAATAATTCATGCCGAGGCTTTCAGAGTTTTTCCAAATAGGAAAAAAAAAGGAATACTTATGATGGAGAGAGAGGTGAGCATGTGTTCATTGTAAGCTGTGCTTGTCAGGCACTGTACTGATTCCTCTGAATTAGTGCACAGACAGCAGGTTAACACTGATAATACTACTGCCGACCTTCATGAAATAAAAACTATGTCTAACCTGCAGGCATACACAGAGACTTGTGACAGTCTGCTATTAGGTCAACCACAGTTACAAGCTGTATCACTATGCAATTGTAGTGCAGAGGGGACAATGTTCACAACATGCTGACTATGAGAAACTTTGCAGATGTATGTCATTCTACTAAACCTAAACAGTCTACTCTGAGAGTTAGTAGACATGTAGTTGCAAATTAATGAGAATTAGTTGACATTAGTGACAATGTTACTAGTGTTACTAATGTTAGTTAGTAAAAGTTAGTAAAGTGTAACCCAGTTATTTCCTATAACTATATACATATAGAATATATATTTTGCTGAAATATAGGTTTGCATATTCAAACTTTCATTTTGCAATTACTTCTAATAATCCAGTGAGATTGACAACTGCCAGTGCTCCACACAAAGATTCACCACTACCATCACCATTGTCTCTAAAATCTTCAGGAAATCCAACCTGCAAAGCTCCTTGAAAAACTATGCACATGTGTAGGGCAAAAGTTGCTTTAAACTTAAAGGATTGTCACACCAAATTTTTTCTTTAATTTACTTAATAGAATTTATGACATTCATTTTTGACTTCTGGATTTAGTCTGTCTTAGTTTGTTTTGTTTCTTCGTGTCGAGCGCTGGATGTTGTCAGACTCCTTGGGCAAACAAAAACCTCAAAATGAATAAACTAATATTTACTACTGTCACACTTCAGCAAAAGATAGTGGGGGAAAAAAATAAGTGTTTTAAATGAACTAACACTCACAAACATGGTTAGAGAGTCTGACTTGTAACCCGAAGGTTGCAGGTTCGAGTCTCAGGTCTGGCAGGAATTGTCAGTGGGGGAGTGAATGTTCAGTGTTCTTTCCACCCTCGATAGCATGACTGAGGTGAGACCCTCATGCAATGCACCGAACCCACAACTGCTCCCTTGGTGCTGCAGCATTGGCTGGTGTGTGTTTACGGTGTGTGTGTGCGCTTGGATGGGTTAAATGCAGAGCACAGATTCCAAGTACTTGGCCACACGTCACTTCACTTTCACTTTCTTTAATTGAATCATATAGCTTACGGCCAAAAATGGTCTACTTTAGGAAATTGGTATCTAAATGACAAGTAAATAAATGAACTACAGCGTGTTTTGTATGTAATTAGCTATATCTGCTAGGAATGCTGATGAATACATTGAACTGCAAAGACAACAGAGTAAACGTTTTGTTTTTAAATACTGTACCTTCCATGCGATGCGGTTGCCTTTAGAGTCATGTTCCAGTGCAATGGGAAAGTCTCCACGCTCGTAGAACTTACGGAAGGCTGTGGGTTTAGCTGGCCTCTCTCTGAAAGCCCCTGCAGCTGGAGGGCCCACCACCTTCACAGGACACAGAGAGAGAGAAAGCCTGTTAGACACTGTGTCATCACAGTAAATGGCAGTGTAAAAACCATCACAGAAAATGAAATAGTTTTGATCCTCTTTCATCCCAATGTAAATCTGCTCTCTGTCTGATGTCAAGGAGAAAGCATCTATCTGCTTTATTGCGACACGCTACAAACCATCAATTATTCACTATGTCTGCCTCATATAATTCAAGTCTAGCAGTTCACACAAACTACATATTAGCAGTATAAATAAACTGGTGCATTCGCCACAACATACAATATCATGACAAGCTAAAGAAAATGAAATGAGAGTTGTTTATTCGGGAACACAGTTGAACTCGTGAAGTCCCCTGCAGTGAGAATGTGGCAGCCCGGGGCTTTGCTCCAGGCTTTGGCATTAAACTCTGACTTCATCTGAATAAAATCATGCAGAGAGTCACCCAGTGATGCTGTTTTGCTTAATTGCTTTGGTTGTTCAAATTTAAATTAATGCATAAAGCTGATGGTTAACAAACAACTATGCTAATGTGCTTATATGAGAAACATGCTTTTGGCACATTAATACATATCTTGAAATGCTTTACATGTGGTCACAACAAAGTTTATCTGCAGGAATGAATCAGTGTCTGTATGAAATATAGGAGTTGGCTTTACTATCCTGAATTTGTGGTTGACAAAGTCTTGTTATGGACATGAATTATGAACGCTAGCTATTTAACTAATTTGGTGTTAGCTGAGTTTAAGCACAATGAATCATTGAGTTGAACTTTTTATATGAATTATAACAATTATAACCACATAAAATACATGTTCAAACCAAGCAGCCTTTTGTCAGTCAGCATAGGGAAAATTTTACATCAAATTTCAAAAAGCGTGGATTCCTTTTGAAAAACAACAGAACGCATGAGTGAATATTTAGAAGCCATTTAAAACAGAACATGTTTTTGCATTACGCTGCACTGATTATCCATTGTTTTCTATTGCAAACATGTCATGTTTGACTGTTGCAGTTGCATCTTTTGCAGCATCTCATTCATAATAAGAGCATTCAAAATGTGGCATTCGAGTTCAACTTTCATAATATCACGTTTTTTATCACTAAATAGTGTTTTTAGTGTTTTTTCACTATCCTGTGTCTCACATTCTGTGTGCATAACTCTTTAAACTGCTCCGATCAAACTAAAACCGAAACGAATTAAGCAAAAAGATCAGATTGAAAAGATCTCAAAAGAATTATTCATTTGATTCTCTCAGAAACTTTCATGAACATTCAAAGAACAATTAGGGAAGTTGTCACCATGTTTCAACAAATAACATCTTTGATCTGTTTCTCTCACAAAGCTTTTGTATGACTTCAGAAGACTGAATAATGACTGGAATAATGACTATTCAGTTTTGGTGAATTTTTCAGAGTTCTCTGAAAATTAATATTCAATAGCTT
>JAUMHR010000072.1:9998985-10014239 GCA_032361145.1 Enteromius fasciolatus | reverse complement strand
ACTAAAACAGGGTCTACAGAGTTTCCAAAGTCTCAACTTTCGACCTTGAAAAAGCTGTAATAGTGTAAACGGGGCATAATATGCTGATTACGTTGATTATGTTCTGAACACACTTGCACTCCCCAAAATAGTTAAAGATGCTAACTCGGGTAGAAGAATTGTTGGATAAATTATGTTATTTTTGTTATATAAATTATTTATATAACATTTATATAAATTATTATATTGCACGCAATGTAGGCTAAACACCATTTATATTAAGTTTATCATAAATAAATATTACATTTATTATTAATATTAAATGTCCATTAATAATAGTAATAATTATCAGCATTATCATCAACAACATTATTATTACTAGCCTTTATTATTTATTATATTTATTTATATAGAATATTTATTATTCTTTTTTTTCATTTCAATCTTTTTGCATAACTTTCTGACTTCAACAATGTATAATACAAATATATGTAATACAGTGTAGCCTAATAAAGCTTTGATTATGGCGACTGGAATTTAAAATGCAGTTTAAAGGTTTGAATTAAATGTATTTTATTTTATTTCTGCGAATTACTGTAATATAGTCTAATGTCTAGTGTAGCCGTTAAATCATCTTTTTCATTGAGGAATGAATCATTTAAGCATTTTTATTTGCAAATGAAAACACAACACGCTTATTTATCATCACGCACTGGTATACTAGCGATAACTATACAAAACGTTAATTAGGTATAACGTTACCTATACTCCGGAAATAAATATATGAAATAAATATAAAAATATAGCCCTAATATAATAGAAGATTATACAAATACTATAGAATATACAAATAGTAAATTAAATGTTTAATGTAATAAAAATGTTAACCATCTCTGATAATCCCGGGTTGCTATGGTCACGCAGGTTTGTTTATGCAATAAACTCGTGGCCACGAGAAATGGATGTCGTTCCCTCACCATAGCATCTCGAGGCCACGACATACTGTAATAAGGATGTCGTTACCTCGAAAAAACGATCTTGTGGCCACGACAAACTGAACCGAAGACGTCCCCTCCCGGTCACCGTAAATTAATGATTCATTAACCAAGGACATTTACTTTTCACCACCTACTGGTGTAATGATAGTGAACCGAGTTAAACGAATCGAGTCATTAAGAAGAATCAAATTCCCCAGCAACTTTATATGCAGACGGGAAAATATAGATCAACAATATATATAGCCTACTTTTTGCATGTATTATTTGTGGTTGCTGAAAATACCGTGTGCTCACCTGTGTTCGTTATCAGTATGTTTTGGTATTAGTTTACCTTAAAAAAACAAAAACAAAAGAATAACAAATCAACTATGCACTCACCACTGAATTCTTCATGGTGGATTTCACTGTAAACCCCTCCGTTTTCAGTTCTCCTTTAGCCAAAGGATGAAATGTTCTTATTTTCGTACACATTGCTAACTAAACAGTTTCAGCACCAAAAGAGCAATACAAATTAAAAGACGTTGAACACCTGCTTACTCAATGGCGGCGCATTAGTGCTTGTTTGTTTGTGTTGCCAAGGACTCAGCTGAGGACGCGCTGCGGTTGCTATGGAGGGTAAAAACAAACCCGGATGTTCATCTACGGATCAGCTCGCGCCCTGTAGTCGTTTATCAAACGTCAGTAAAAACAAAAGGGAGATGGGAAATTATAGTGCAGCAAAATGATAATCAATACAGAAAAGCATTATTATGTTCCAGTGATATATGTGAGCGCATTAGGCATAGATTTTCTCTGCACATCTGTCTTTTATTCAGTCTAATTAGATTTTGTTTTTCCATTAAATATTTTAAGGGTTTTGGTTTGGCTCATCTTTGTAGTTTTAAAAGTAGACACGTGAGACCAGTAATACAACAAATAATTTCTTATGTGTCTGTCCAGGGACAATTTTAAGGGTCTAATGAGTAAACTAGTTTTGTGCTTCTCAACATTGCTTTGATATTTAATAATAATTTAATAGTCATTTTGGCTTTACATTGAAAAAATAAACAGATTTTGTACATATGACCAAAAAAAAGCATTTTTAACATTTTACTCAAGTTTGATAATTAAAATAATAATAGGCTATGTTTATTAAATAAATATTATTAATATCTAGAGTAAATATTCATATTTAAAATACAATTTTAAATATAGCACCACAATAAATCAATATACATATTATTTTAAATCATTTTAGTTAATCTTTTGGCCCACTTAAAAGTTTCCTGATGTCTCTAGTGGTTGAGAATGCCTGTGGTAGTCACCTTAGGGCCTCCCTCACCACCCGCCTCAATGACGGCACTGTGTCCGCCCTGCATCATACGCTTAAGCAGTGATGCTGTATCCTACAGGTTTACTAGCACATTGTCTGCTAAATCTAGAGAGAATTTCACTGCACTAAATCATTCCGCTATAAGAGTTTGGCACTTTTAATCTCTGGTGTGTCTTTGCCTCTGGACTCTTCGCAGCAGAAGGCTACAGTAATTAATCTTCAGTGTGGTGTGCAAGCAGTTTCTCTGAAAAGTCCTATTTGGTTTTTATGACTCCGCCGAGGAAGGAAATGCTGTGCATGTGTGTGTTTGAAAGGAAATATTTGCAAAGTTATACTCCTATTAGAGCCGTTTATAATCATTTTTTCTAAGCATCAAAAATATTTTACAAGACAATCTCATGCTGACAGACCCTAGTAAACAAATCAATTAACTGTGTTATTTATAGTTATCCGGCATATTTGTTTGCCTGTCTCATCAAACCGAAAACACACTGGACAGTTTCACATATTTTTACTGTTATCATGCTGTTTTTTCCATATGACACCGCTAAAAGGATTGCCCTCAGACACAAACCATTAGATGCTGAGTGCGTGGGCCTCATTTATGCCATTCTCATGGCACTAATGATGTGTATGTGCGCGAGACCCGTTTTGATGTGCCAAGGTCTCAGTCCCACTGCCTCCGCCGCACACACATGACATGTGTGTAATGAGTAAACAGCAGACCTTCATCTTCATCATCACGGCCTCCGCTTGCGTTTGATGTGTGTCTCATTTGGTCGTTTCTCTCAGGGCTGATGCGGCATCCACTGACACAGGCAGCAATTAGACAGCGATCACCAGAAAGTTTGGTGCTGCAGGACCATTAACAGAGGAAAATGCACGCCTCGGAGTAACAGAAGCCAGGCTGGACACACACAACAAAACCGACAGGACTCATCGGATATGCCAATCAGCATCCCCCAAACGGCCCATTAGAGCTGCGGGTTCGAGTTTCTCTGCAGGGACAGCCACGGATATGACACATCAGCAACTTGACTCTGTCAGGAAGTAAAACTGTGTGACTGTAACAAAGAGAAAACGGGATGGTAAACAACGCATCTGAAAGTACACAAAAGTCATCAACATAAGAGTTCGCTTCAGATTCAAGGAGCATGTAGCAATGCTCTCCCGTGTTCGGTTTTATTGTTTGCGTACTTGTCTTCCCTTTTCTGCTTGCGTTTGTTGCTGTGTTGTGAGAGTATGCTAATAATATTCTGGTGAATATCTGCACTAGTGCATGAGTAAATAAATATATTTCCACACATCACGATTTGAAACTTTGGGGTATGTACAGTATAGCCTGTACGATTTTTTTGTACTTTCGATATGTTTTCTCTTATGCTCACAAAGGCTGAATTTATGTAATCAAAAATGCGGTAAAAACTGTAATATTCTAATCTGTTTTGAATCTGTCTCCTCTTTAAGACAGTGAAAAACAACAAACTCTTAGGTAATATTCCAAAGATCAGATCCATACTACAATCGATATCCTGCAGGGACATATTGAGTCCATGTAATTTGTTTTGTTTTCTGTTGTTGTCATCCACGGTTGGCCTATTTTAATCTTTTCTGGTGATTATTTGCTCATTCTGTTCAAATCCAGTCTCTGATCCGACTGACTGCCCCTTTTGACTTTTTTCATTTGCCTGAGAATTATTAACTGAGCTTAATTTAAATGCAGTGGAAAAAAAACTAATTTAGATGGGATTTTTTTAATCCGATGGGGCTAATTTCTTTAATCAATGAATCCCTGGGAACTGCTTCAAACTGCATCCAAAATCGTCTATTTGTATTCTCACTCTTAAATGCAATGTTTTTTTACTGAATCTCTCTGTATCTAAAGTCAACATGATTACTTTCATAATGTAATGAATAAACAGGATATTCAGTAAAAAATGAAGTAGAACAGAACTTGATGTTGTCCATCTGGAACTGGCCGGATGATGAAATGTAAGTATTACATATTAAAATTGGCTTACAAAAATGCCTACAAGGCATCCTAGCTTTTTTATTTACAATCCAGTAGACTTCATGGCCTCTGTGATGTCAGCAAAGGAAAGTTGTCACAGAAGAGAAGAGTTTTGCATTTTGACAAAAATGCACCAAATAAATATTTAAACTAATAAAACAACAGGCATCAAAGATGTAGTCACATTTATCACTGCTCTCTAAATTTTTCCATGAACAATCCAGTCATTCCAACTGAAATCAATGAAATTGGAGTGTTGCCTAAGGGCGCATTTTGGTAACATGAATTTGCCACATCTCTGTGAGTGGTGAAAATCAGACTGATATCAGTATTTCACAGGAAAAAAATAATATGACATTCAAAAATTATGACGTTATATGACTACTAGGTAGACAACTGCTATTTTGCTAGTCTAATCTATGACAACACCCTATTTAATTAAATTATTACCTGCTAAATTTTAAAATTAACAAAAATGACATTCTTGAGGTCTTCAGTGGGGTCTCCTATATTATGGGATCTCTTGGTGACACCTGAAAGTTACAAAGCAGCAGACAATGGGCAGTTCACTTGAGTCAAGCTGTGAGAATTTTGCTGTTGTAGAAACCCACATATATTTTAGAAACTTCTAACTTTAAATTAAGACCTAAATGTGATGCAAAACTTTCAGACACTTACATGTACAGTATGTTTTCCCATTAGAATGATGTCTGGTTAAAGACTGGTTTCTTATTCGCCCTCTCATTCTTTTTTATCTGTCTGCCTTCCCTCTCTCTCCGCCTCAGCAGTCTGAGCAGATGGCGTTTAAGTAAAATATTATTAGCATCTCCTTGCAATCACACATAGCAGCAGACTCTCTAAACCCAGCGCACAGGTGAAAATGATTAACATAATGGAATCAAAGACTTACACAAGCTGAAGCTGTTCATAACGTTGCTTTCAAGCAGTTTTCGTTTGCACAGTCACATAGCATTTTTAGCACAACAGTTAAAAAAAAAAATAATAATAATTCTAAACACGCACATACACCTCTCAAGCTGAATCCATGCTGTCCCAGCTCACAAACTAACATACAAAGACCCGTGGCTGAGATGAGTTGTAGCTCTGTTTGGAAAGATGTTTCACACAGCTCAAGGGTTTATAGGGGTCTGTTCTTCAGAAAAACGCTTTCCACAAAAATATTAGAACCATTTCCAACTGTGATCATAAAATTAATAAGAAATGCTACCAAATTAGCACATTAAAATGAGGACTGGAGTAATTACAATTCAATCAAACTTCAAACGTTTGAACATCTGTGTATGTTTATATACATATAATATATGCTTTATTGAAAATCAAGACCAAGTTGGTATTTCATAACGGAGTAAGCCACAACACTGCATGTGTCACGATGAGCGGCTGTACAAACTTGCGCTTCCTCGCGGGCATGGAGAACTCAGAGACAGGAATCAGGATCAAACGTGACATTTATTTAAACAAAACAACAAAAACGAGAAATGTGCAACAAGCAATGCAGAGTGGAACAACCAACGCGTAACGTTAACATCTGACATTGAACTTGAGACAGGGAGTGACATAAATACACAGACAAATCAAAAGACTAAAGACAATACACCTGGGAAAGACAGCTGGCAGATGATCAACTCTAATGACAGGGGCGGGGTCACAACAAGGCAGAGACAAGAGGGCATAGGTAACATAGAGCACATGGCAAAAGAACATACTGTACACAGAACATGCCAACGGCGTGACAGCATGATAAACCCAAAAACTGCATCAGAAGTAGATTCTGTATTGCAATTTTGCTAATAAATTTCAGCTGCTTTGTAAAGCGCAACATCATTATCACATCACAGTCAAGTTGACAAGTTTAGTAGATCAAGGTCCTTGATAGTGCCAATTTATGTTCACAATCTACTAATTCACACAGGGAGCGAGAGAGTGGACTGATCCACAGCCAGAGAGATGCAGCTGGACAGCAGATGAATATAAAGGAAGTGAGACACGAAAAAATGGGCCATGCTACATTCTGAGCTAATATTTTAGCATGTCAGACAAACACACGAAGAGAGAAAGAAAAGGAACTCTTTAGGTCTTGTCCTTATATGTCCAGAATATATTCTGACCTCTGACATCTATTCTCTCCTATTTCCTATGGACAATGAAAAAAATATAACCTTATTCTTCTGAATGCTCCAGACAAGAAGACATGTATGACCTCTACTGTCTCCATGAGCTCTGTCTCATTTGACACACACAGGAAATGCAATCATGACCTTGATACTGTAGACATATAAAACACACAGATACACATACAGTAAGGCTGAATATGTGAGCCGAGTGCAACAGATCAATGAGTCATGAAATAAAATAGTGAAGCCCCTCACACAAGCCCCCAGAGAATCTCTACTGAAACACAAACTGAAGTTCGTTTCAGTAATTTTCATGACAAAACCTCACAGAGCCGAGAGGCTGCGTCAGATCACAACGGGATTCTAGTTTCAATCCCAGGCAGGAGAAATAAAGAGAAAGAGCATCTCAGGATTCAGGCTCTGTATCAGCTTTCCTGGCGTACAGTGCTTAGAGGGGGAAAAGCGTTGCCCTGGAAACCACAGGGGAAAATATATGTTTTATTTTTTCCCCACACTGTTTACCATGTCGACACAGAAAGGTTTCACTCACCAGGTTACAGATCAGATTGTGGCCTGTTTTGACAAAAGGTCACAAGGTCATGATCAAAACGTTCTTATGTAAGTTACACACACGTCTTGTACGTGGAACGGAATGCTCAGCGAGACTGGAAATATCTGTGCGTGTTTATTGTGTGTGTGTGTGTTTTAGCTGTTGTTCCTGGGCTCTCAGCCAGCTCACTCAGAGACAGCTCCCCTGGCTCAGTCTTCCTCCCAGGAGATTGTGTCTCTCTGTCCCTCTTGGCAGGATGGACAGTTCACTCCTATAAACCCACACAGGAGAATTCTGTCATTTGTGCTTTTTCCTCCCTTCTGAGGCAAAAACCTGTAATGAGAAATTAAGCTGAGAATTAATAATCTGTCATTTAGTGTAGCTAGTCATACTGAAATTGTACAAAATACCTTTATCATTATTATATGAAATTATTATTTTGATTGGTTAGATTAACTTTTCAAAAATGATTGTCAAAGAGAACTGACTGGGACCAGGGACAGTGGTAATCACAATAAGCTTAAATAAATGTAAATTAATATTAGATTAAACATTTTAACTGAAAAAAAGCTGAACTCATTCTCATTCTCAAAAGAAAACTCATTCTAAAATAATTCAAAACATAAATTAATACTGTATTAGTCTATATAATAGTAAAATTACACTGACTAGCACATTCAAGACAGGCTGTCAATGTGTTCGTTAGATTATTCAGTCAGTATTTTTGCAAGTTGCATTGTTATGCCACTAGCGACTGCAATAAGAGACAATAAATTAATTCAAATGATTAATTCAAACACTCCCATTCATTCAGTTCACTCACACTTTATAAAAAAGGACTCATTAAAGGCTTAGTTCAACCAAAAATGAAAAGTCTTGCATTAATTACTCAACCTTGTGTCATTCAAAACCCAAATCTTCGTTTATCTTCAGAACACAAATTAAGATAATTTTGATGAAGCCAGAGAGCCATCTGACCCTCCACCACTAAAGTGATGACACCTGAGATGATCCCGATCCAGAAATGTAGTAAAAACATTGATGCAACAGTCCGTGGATCAGACTTAACAGTGGATCAACTTAACGAGAGGAGAATGCTTTTTTTTTTTGCGGAGTAACTGGTAATATTCTAATATTCTATCGAAAATGTAAATTATTCAAATTGTTTATTGAGTTGTTGTATAAAAGCAGTATCCCACTTACAATCGCGCTGATGGTCTAAAAATCATCTGTGATTCCTTGCAGTAAATTGAGCCCATCTAACAAATCAATCCCTGTTCTATTTGTTTTCCCTGTTTGAATATTCATCTATAGTAGTGACTGAACAGCAGATGCCAAGAATTCACTGACAGGCTGGATCAGGGTGCATAAGACCAAATAATGGATCCCGACAGGATTTTCTCCAGCAGAGTGAGAGAGAGAGAAAGAAAAAGAGAGCTCCTTGCAGATTTGTCTGTCTTCTTACTGAATGCTTGAATGATAACTGGCATTACCCTCACCAGTGAGGATAAACAGACTGTATTAGACCCGTGCTACACACACCCCCACACAATCACATTCAGTGCCTGCCTGAGTCCATCCAGTCTCAGACGACACATTTGTAAAAGATCTGGCTGCATGAAAATAGAATGGATCAGACAGTCTTTAAGTAAACTGGTTAGGGACAGAGAGAAAAACAACCACAAAAATACAAATGGAAAGAATCAGACAGAATAGTTGTAAAACTGCTTCCAAGATGATCAGATAATTTGTGTTTCTGCCATCGGCAGCAGTCAGTCTCTGAGCAGGGGTCCACTATAGTCTCAAATTGCTGAGATGGCGTGTTGATTTTGGTTGAGCACCGCTCTAACATACGCTTTGTGCTGGAGAGAGCATACACTGCTCTCCTGGTGTCAATAACCGAGCGTTCAAGCGATGCGTTCAACAATGCCATTATAGACTTGGCTGGAACATGACAACAGGCGTGCCAAACACATGATGGGTAAACATGTGACAGGGCTCTTTGTGCCATAATTGTGAGACAGGAATCCATTTGCAGGGAAATCTAGTGAGCATCAGTCATAAACAACAGTTTTATACATTCTATGAAAACAGCTATATTTCAATAAATATAGCTAATTTAAACATTTTTAATCCCAATTAACAGCTAATTCGCATTTCAAACATTGTTTTTTACCCACAATTGCTCACTGAGGCATTGCTCACAAGATTCACACCTTGGGAATCTTTCTGAATGATTCATTCATTTCTGAATTTCTTTTGAAAAAAAAACAGCATATGCTGTTTAGGTATGTTCTGAAGCATGTAAGCTGGGTTAAGCTGGTTTGGTCACAAGCTGGATATGAGCAAGTCCTGAGTAAAAGCTACATGTTTATGTAACCCCCTGGGTCCACACCACCACCACAGTGGGTTTTGAACCCAGGTCTCTGGCATGGGAGGTAGGCACTCTTACAAGGAGACTAAAGGCCATGACCTCTAGCATCAATCGCTAGAGCACCACCTTTAATCCAGTACTATATTATTGACTGATTGAATCAAATTTAGCCAATTCATGGGGCTTTTAAGCTCATCTTTACTTTTAGAAGCACAAAATCCCATACACTTGCCTGTGACTCATAACTTTCTTGTGTTTACATATTAAAAACCAGTGTGCTTATAAGTTCATATTATCTCCTTTATTATAGAACTGACTGAACCTTTGCGATGCCCAACGGACTAGAACTTTTATTGTGTTTTCCTTATAAAATGAAAGTGCTGACAGGGATTTAAAAACATGGCTCTTATTGTTCTCGCTTGAGATGCACAGCTTTAATGTTTGTCCTCCAGCAGGATTTAGAGGCAGCAAAATGAGCTAAACAATATTTATTCTCTTTAAACAAGGAGAATGCCAACATGCATGAGTTGCAACAAGGTCAATATGACTTCTCTGAAAAACAAACGTCCTCTGTGTTCAGATGAAGAAATGAGATTTGATTCTTTTTCTGTCATATTTCACAATTTCATCATAGACTCAAAATACTCCAGCCAAAAAGGTTTAAGGCCAAAAACTCAGTCAAGCAAACCTTGATGATATGGTGTTTCCAACTTTCTCACAGTGGAATGAATGTGGTCTTACTGCTCCTTAGGCAGTTTTAGATTATCTGGGGATGTTGTTAGTTTGCAGTGCTGGTCTAACAATTCTGGGTTTGCTGACCATAACTTCACCTGTGGGAACCAAAACTAATCTGAGAAACTTCTTGAAGTACTAACAACACTGTTCAAACAGACAGCGAGAATGATTCTCTCTTTCATCTTTACGCTGTGTACACAAAATATCCCTGCCAGAACCATCGTGATGTACACTCTATTTGATTTAAGTTCTACTGAGCCCACATCAGAGCAGTTTAATATTTTCATTCAGCAATTTCCCAGTAAACAGCATTTTAATAAATCTTGCAGAGATCAGCTGTTATGAAGAGTCAGCTAGGTTTTCCTCAGGGGGATAAATTGTCTGTGAGCATTACAGAACTCTCATTCAGTCAAAGTCCAAGCAGGAGAATTCACATCCAGTGTGTTTCTGCACTGCCCGTAGAATCATTATCTCTGTCAAAGATGATTTCTACTCTCTATTCATAAGGCACACAATGTTTTTTCAACATTTACTCAGCCCTCAGCCCTGCTTAAGATTCATCAAGACAGAACAATCTATTACTCCACACCATTTAATCATCTTAAATATTACATGCACCAATGTTTTTCCACAATTTGAGCGGAATTTTAAACATCTATTTCATGGTCAACACTGTGGTTCACAAAGCAGCCTTTGAATTAGCACGGATGCAGGTAGACCAATAGTTTTTCTCTCTTTTACTGCCTTTAGCAAAAAGTAAATAAACCCTAAAGAAAATTTGTAAGAAAACACTACTTTCAGGAACATCCCTGCTTTTAAGGAATTTGGTTACCTGCCAGAAAAAGGGCCAAAGGTTTCAACTAAAAAATAATTAGTTTAGTCTGAGGTGTTAATGGTATAAAGTTATACGATTTGTAATGCTTCTGTTGATATATTTGTAGTGGCTCCTCCAGAGTGTTTGCCTGTCAAAGCTTTTGGCAAAAAGTATTTTAAATATGAGCAATATTTCAAATTAAATGTAATTCAATATGTAAGGGGTAATTGTACAGCCAGCAGGTTGTTATCACAGAATAAAGCCTGACAGGCTTATCGACAGCCCCACGCGAACATGCTTATTGCAAGGCTTCTTGCACCAATACTAAATAACGCAAAAATAAATAATATAATACAATAATAAACAATTGTTTTAACCGGGAAGTCAGTCGAGTTATCTTCTATCCACTGCTTAAATCCACTGCTTTATTTTTTTTCTGTACATGTTAAAATTAATATTGAATTCCTCCATTTTAACTATTTTATATATATTAGGGGTGGGCATAGATTTTTTTTTTTAATCCAGATTAATTTCAAAATGGCACATTTGAATTCTGCCAAATAGAATATGTGTGCTACCTAAATAATGACTAAAAATAAAGCCCTATTGGGACGGGAATATTTTTACAGGGGGTCGTTAGAGAATGTTTTATTTGACGTACTTGGTGACTTGGCCATGTCTGTGTTTTTCTCTCACAACCTCTGTGATAATTCTGAATCCGAATGAGATATTATTTTTCACAACGTGATTCCTTGTGTGTTTTAGCCGACACGACATGCCGTACATCCTCTTACCGCATGCACGTTTAATATATTTTGATATATAAAAGAAATACAAATAAAGACCCAGATCATGTAAACTGTTAAGACTGACTATTGTGATATCAGTATTAGGTAAGATTACTCACGTTCATTTCTGCACTCGGTTACATATGGTTTAATTATCAAAATTAAACACGTTTTTACTACAAATAAAAAACATAATAGTTGAACTAAAGTAACCACACATTAACATGGTTTTGCTATACTAGCCATTTCGCTTCACCATGGTATTTGTGATTATACTAATTGTAATCAATCTGAATGACTATAGCAATGCAAGCATACATCTCTGTGATGCCCAGATGAACAAAACAGACCCTCTCACATCTGTAATAAAGATGGACGTGTTAGTCCCGTACGAAATGGTACATGAATATCACGGACGACAGGTGATAAGAATCAAAGCTCACACGTACAGTAGTTTAGAAAACTAGTCCCGTCCGAATAGGGCTATACAGTGCTAGGTATACATCCGTGCTAAAATGTCAAGGTGAAAGTCATCATAGCTTGTGTACTAAAGACCCAGCTCCCAACCCAACTTTGTGAATAGATTAACAACAATATTTTTTTTTATCACGCAATAAGATTCTCACGTTAACGCCGATAACGGCCCACCACTAATATATATATATATATACACACACACACACGCTTGTGTTAACAAATAAGTTTAGGAAGATACTGATGTGTAAAAGTGGAAGATTAATTCAAAACATATAATGTGTGTTTGGTTTGGGCCACCCAAGGCACTTATCCATTGAAGCCAAGCCGTGAAGAGTGTGCACACTTCATAATGAAAATGATTATTAAAACTTTAAACAGTTCCCCTCAGGTGGCTGTATTTCAAAAATGAACAGCCAAACCCTGCAGCTGTTCTTTAAAATTGGAAGGTTAATTGCTCCCTTTGGAGCTCTCTTCTTAAAGAGATTTGTTAAATTTGTCCATTTGTTGAAGCTTTGTACAAACCATGTTTGCGTCTTCATTGCTTCACTTAGTAAACACCCTTCACGAGCGATTACACAGATAAAAGGGCTCAAATTAATAAACACTCACTTCTCATTCAGCTGCTTTTTCTTTGCCTTGGCATGAACTCAGTGCAGCGTTTCCTGTGTTCTCTCTTTCTCTTTCAATTCCTGCCCAATACAATCCCAGAATGCTCAGCTTCCTCTGTTTCTATTTATTTATTTACTTCTCTCTGCATCATGAAGCCTTTAAAATATTAATTATCGTTTCCACAAAAGACTTTTGGGAGGCTGGGACTGATTCCATTATAATAGCTTATTTGCTGAGATAAAACCTCTTGTGTCTAGACGTACAAAATTTAGAAAATATCAGCACACTTTCCGTGTTTGTTTTGGCTTTTATGTAGAAAATACAATCACAAAATACAATATAGTAAGCTACATAATAAATCACTGCACGCTGTGTGAAAATGACGCATACACCGTTTGAAGTTGTGACCATTTTACAATTATTGTTAGTAAAGTATTTTTCACACATATAGTGAATTTCATTCGTTTATTACATAATGTAACACTTATAATTATGATTATACAACAGTTAGATTAGTGAAGGTCTTTGTCAAGGAATCTATGATTTACTCATTCAAATGATTCATTCAAACACATTGATTCATTCAGGAATGAAACAATTTCCTGCATCACAATTTACACACCATCTCTAAATACAGTAGTATTCAAGATTGGCCTACTAATAGGGACACCATCTTTGTAAATTAGTTTTTGTTTGATTCTTTCAAACACACTGATTCATTCAGACACACTTTAATGGCAGCATCAGAGCCACATTGCACCAAAGATGCACTGTGAATATGAAGAAAAAAAAAAACGTATGTAGCAGTTTTGTGAAATATTTCTTTTTCAAATTGTATTTTTGAAGAACTAACTCATGCGAGCGAAAAACCTTTTTACTATATATGGGAGTTTTGGCAAAATTTACCAACACAGTCACACAACCAATTCATATGTATTTGTACGAGGTGGAAAATTTGTGCTAATGTGTACAACCTTACTCATATGATATTGTACTATTTGTCTAAACTCCAATGACGTGTAGGTTTATGGGCAGGGTTAGGTGTAGTTCATTTGTACAAATTCATACGAGTTGGCAACTCGTAAAATATGTACGATTTAGCAAAAATCGTATTAATTTGTATGTCGAGTGCGGTCGTATGAATTTGTACGAATTAGCCAGCTCATAAAATATATACAAATCGCCGTGAGACTGGGCTAAAATGTACACATTTTCATTAGGCATATTTTCAATTCACAACTTTATTTTTTTGCATTTTAAAGGGTAATATAAAATCAGCTATTGATTCATTCAGGAATGAAACAAATCATTGCATCGCAATTTACATACCATCTCTAAATAGAATTCAAGAATGGCCTACTAATTTTGAATTCTATAGGGTTCAAAGTGGGACACTGTCTTTGTAAATTAGTTTTTGTCTGATTCGTTCAAACACACTGATTCATTCGGACACTCTTCAGAGGCAGTATCAGAGCCACATTGCACCACAGATGTTTCTGATGCAGTTTTGTGAAATATTTCTTTCTCGAATTGCATTTTCGAAAAACCACCTCATGCGATCAAAAAAACTTTTTTACTATATATAGGAGTTTTAGCAAAATTTACCAACACAGTCTCGCAACCAATTCTTATGTATTTGTATGAGGTAAAAAAATTGTGCATTGCTCATTTATACCAATTCATACGAATTGGCAACTTGTAAAATATTAGCAAAAATCTTATGCATTTGTACTAGTGAGGTTTTATGAATTAGTACGAATTAGCCAATATGTATTGCAAGAATTGGAAAAACTGGATAAAAGATATTTGAAAAGACCTTTAAAATCTTGTCCGAGAAAACAGAACTGAGGAGATTCCCGTGTGTTGCAAGCCAAGCCGTAAAAGGCAATAAAAGACGTATCTGAGATCTTCTGAAAACAAATACCATGTGACAATGTCCCCCACTTTACGACCTCCCCCCTTCCCCTAACCGAGCAATTATCCCCTGCAGCAAAAGTGACTCACAGATGCCCTCTCATCTTACATTCTTCTCCTCAATGCTTCATGGAAAATCACAAACCTCAAAAAATATGGAGTTTTTCACCATTGTATCTGATGTCAATTTGAAGGTAATAACGTGATGAATACAATGAATTCATTTTCTCAGCAGTCACTTGTTTTCTGAAGAGATTAAAATCTCTTAAAATAATTAATCTTTAACACCAAAAGGGGCGTTCTCTTCCTTTGGAGGATTTCCGGCCAGGTGCAAGAGCTAGTGTTTTATGACCAAACAGGAAGATCTGTTTGAAGAGGTTTATGTTTGGGGGTGTCTTGGTTTTGTGGTATATAAGGTGAAAGAGAACTCAATGTTTTAGGAATTTTCTGCTTAAACAGGATGCCTCCTCTGTCCCATATTTTCCATGTGAGACAGTGTCCAGTCAGGTATGCATATTTTAATTGGAACTGAAATGAAACTCTCATTTCTCAAATTAT
>JAUMHR010000072.1:9986805-9998885 GCA_032361145.1 Enteromius fasciolatus | reverse complement strand
TTCCATGTGAGACAGTGTCCAGTCAGGTATGCATATTTTAATTGGAACTGAAATGAAACTCTCATTTCTCAAATTATGTAATTGACTTGTATATGTATGCTCTAAATTGAAACTGATTTGAATTTCATATTGTTTGATTCTGTAAATTGGATTAATATTCTTTCTTACTTTATCAACGCTATGCATTCCATTGAAGTGAGAACTGAACTGAATTTTACGTTGTTTAAATTATGTAATTGGAGATAACTATACCTGACGAATAAATTAAATGTTATTTGATTCCATTTAAATTGTCGAACTCTTTACATCTAGTAGGGTGTTAGGAGGCGAGGCGCGCCTGAATAACACAGCCAGATATTCAAACTGAGAGCACGACTATTAAAACAGTAGGTATGATAGTAAACGGAGACTCTTTGATTTCTGATATCATATAAAATTAACACATTTGGGCAAGTTAGATCACAAGGATCAAATCCCAATCTCTGAGTAATTTTAATAATAATGGCGTGATTCGGGTTACGGAACAACGTTACAGCTGGCGTTGAATCCAGATGGCTTACGGTCCAACACACGAGACACGCTGCATTCCGCCCAAATGGGCAGGCCTTACAGTATGAATTGCTTTGAGACTGGGCTGAAATGTATACATTTCCATCAGGCATATTGTCAGTTCACAATTTTAATTTGCGCAATTTGAAGGGTAATAGAAAAGCAGCTATTGATTCATTCAGGAACGATTAGCCTACTAATCTTGAATTCTAAAGGGTGCAAACTGAGATGCAGCCTTTGTAAATGAGTCATTGAATCATTCACTTAAACTGACTTGTTTAAACACACTGATTAATTCAGGAATAGGTTCTGCTATGACGTCATTTGGAAATATTTTCATTGCAACACTGTCTAAAACTGAAGTTACTCTATATAAACTTCTTATTTCTCTAACTGTAAAAGCAATCGCACACTTGCAATCGTATTGTTGGTCGAGCCATGGGATTTCATTTACCCCGGTGAAAGGCTGTAGCTACACCTGTTTTATTCAGAACATCTGTTAAATAATTCGCATTCAGACCTCAGGCATATTCTGTCGGCTCTATAGATAGAGATAATGGGTCACACCCGTTTGAGACTTGTTAAAAGATGCTGCATTGGATTGAAATTCCAGTCACATACCCTTTTATTGTTGTGTTTTCCTTTATTAATGATTTCATTTAGTGGATCCATCAGAAGACGCCATTTAAAAACATTATTCTGCTGTTGGCTAGGCTTTTACCGCGGCAAACATTTTAATTGTTCGGTTTAATGGATGCATTTTGATTAACATTGCGCATTTGCTGTATCAACAGTGTTTTTGTTAGTCTTGTTTAATTTCGGTTGCTTTTGTTGGCTTTGCATAATGGCTTTGTCTAAAGTGCATGCCCATTTCCATAAAAAAAAATACTGTAATCGTAGCTTTTCAACATCAACAATATAACTGGGTAACTCAAAGCTTTTGGCTTCTGTACATCTGTTTGCCTTCTCACACAAGCAGACACACTCACACATAAAAGAATGTTTAAAGTTCAGCTTACAGTGGGTTTTTTTTATAGTCCTTCAACTACCCTTATGTCTAACCCTTCAAGTTTCCAGTAGCTATTTACTGTTCCATTTCTGATCTACACCTCACGGGGCTCAGGTCCATGGACCAGAGAAGACAGCATCCTACCTGCTGCTTTTCTGTCCCAGAATGCCCCATCCAAATGCCACTCCCAGCTATTAATCTCCTTTCTCTGCTTTGTTTACAGCGACCCATAAGTCAGACCACCGCCTGACAGGGTCATCCCTCTCCTTCAACGAGATAAAACTTTTACAGGGCTGCAAAGATAACAAACTGCAGCTACTGCCATGGGAGGACAGAGCGAGTGAGTGAGAGAGAGAGAGGAGGAGGAAAGAAAAGAATAAATAGCTGCTTGTAAATTTGTCCTGGCAGCCTGTCTTCTCACAGAACTCCAGCTAGCTTGAAGCTAACTCTGCTAAATATGTTTCGCAGTTATACGAAATGCTGCGTAGGCTCAATAGTGTTATGAAATGGATGCATATGTATTCAAAACATATACTGTAACCCTCACAGAAAGCGTAACATTTTCATGGCCACATTATTTAATATGTTTAATAAGCCATTTCCCTCACAACATGCATATTTAAAGCTTTGTGGAGACACAATATAAGCAAAACTTGACCCACACACACTTTTTCCCTTCCATATTAAAAAGTGCATTAACATGCAAAGTACTGAGTGGTTTTGGGTTGCTCTGAAACCAGACATTTGGGGGTGATTATCTTTTTCATGGCCCAATAAAAGCATCGGCGCCCTGCTTCTTCTTGTTTCCATCTGCTAAAACGGCATCTCAAATCTTCAGCACTGCGTTGTACTAAAATAAAGCTCAATAAATACCCATAAAGCTAGCTTTGCCCCCCGACACTCACACTAAATGTGAACCCACAAGGCAAAGAACAAAAACAACAGCTGAGCTTGTGTTGTAATTAAATCTCATTATCATAACCGCACTGTTATGATGTTTGTTCGAGGCCGTTTTGGGAGTTGGTTCTCAATCTCTCTGCACTTTCTGTCTTTCAGATCGCTCACTGTTGCTCTGAAACACTGCCCTGGCCCATGCAAACACCCCAATTTGGATACAAATAGAGCTGTTTTACTTGGAATTCCTGATAAAGTGCTACCCTTGAATCTCCGCTTTGCAGAGGATTGAATATAGGGTCATTGCAGAGGTCACGTGACCTCACCAGAGGCTAGAGACATGAACTGACCAGGATGATTCAAACAGACATTGTAATGTACAAGTTCTCTCAAGTCAGACTGCAACTGGATGTGAAACAAGAAGACATTATAGTTCATTCTCTCTCTATATCACCTTTTCTTAAATTTTTATTTATGTATTAATATTTTATTCGAATTTTACCTTTATTTATTTTCTCTTTATTTTATTTCGTTAGTTTTTTCTCTCTTGTACAGCAGTAAGTAATCCACGATGTCCAATCGATCGGTCCAGGGAAATCATATTTCCCCCCTCTCCACTTTCCTTTAACAAATTAAATTTGATCCTAACTGTCCCACTGCAGTTAATTAGCTGCCTGTGGTAGCAAATTGCAAATTTACATTTTTATAGTTTTTCAAGTTAATTAGCCTGCTCGCTCAGCCAGACATTCCCTGTTTATGTGTCTTCTGTTTTGGACCGTCTGTTTCTAAACTATTCTGACGAAACAATGTCTCTTGTGACAAATCTGCGACAGACCCTCAATATTTACAAAATTCCTTTGAATTTTTATATTATGAATGATATCACAACATAAAACAAAGCTTGTCTAGAACATTGATTAATGTCTACCTCTACTAAATGCCTGTTGTGTTTTACAGTAAGCACTCCCACTGGTCAGTAGGGCAAAACTATTAGGGAGAGTTAAGGGGAAACCCTGTTGGTCAGATTTTCTGAACATATGTCTATTCTGCAGGTGAAAATACAAATATAGCATCAAGCACCAAACAGAATTACTAAAATGACTGTTTTAAACTGGTCAAATCACCCACATTCAGACATGCGTCAGAGAGGAAAGAAAAAAATCCCTCTGCTGAGTCAACCCAGAGAACAGTGAGCAATGTGCCTTAGTAAGATGATTCTGAGTGATGGCTGTTTCACACTCATTTCTTCTCTGTACTCTAACTATGAATTAAACAGTTTAGATATAGGGTTTAGATATTATTCCTCCTCAATGCATTGGTCATCTTTAATAGATTATGTGTGCTAGACTGAGTTTAGGGAATTATAGTGTGCAGCATCATGATTTCCACTCTTGTAAAGCTCAATGCATCTGTCTGTCAAATGCATCCCTCCTGCTCTCTCGCGGGCCTTGCTATGGGATAGGAAGGGAGGGTGTCTGTCTCGGACCTGCTGTTCCCCTCATCTCCCCTTCTCTTAATTAGCAGCGTTCACAAGCCAGCTGTTTATAATCAAATTTATACGCAGTGGTGAATAGCCAGATAAAGGGGCCGTGTGCTAAAATGCAGAAAGAAAACAAATGTGTGCAGTACTAATTAAACAGTGCAGGGTGTTATAGGGAGAGCTTCAGGTAAACTTGCTGTGGAAAGACTGGTACGCTGTACTCTTAGATTTTCCCATTTTGCTTTATTATTAAATATTTGTATGCGCGTGGCTCTCAGTGCTTTTGTAAAATTAAACTGTAATTATTAGAAACCTCTGGAGAGGAACAGGGCAGATTGAACAAGCATGTTGTTGGTTTACTTTTATTGCTTGTCGGCTCTTTGTCTGTTCTGGAGAGTATTAAAGATAGAGAGAGTAAATTTTCCCTGCGTACTGTTGCTGTAAGGTCCCTTTCCTGCATGGGGTAACGGCTCCTCTGTGGGTAAACAAATTGGTAATATTCCTTTTGAAATGTAGGGCGAGAAAAAGGGAAGAATTGAATTACTATGAAGTGAATTAAAGCAAATTAAAAAAAGAAAGAAAAACAGAAACATAAAAATGTCAACATATAAGAAGAAATTCAGGTGTGAGCAAGCAAGCATCCCCTTTTTATATCTATTCACTGTTGTCCTCTCATAACAAAATCCACTGACATACTGTATTCATTTGCATTGTTTTGCCTGTAAATGGTGCTTGATCTGTACATATTTCTCTTCTAACTAATGGAGGTTTTAAGTTAAAATGTTATAAATATTTAGACATGCTTTCATTTCACCAGGGTTAAGTGATGGATTGGAATACTTATAGATTATTGTGATGTTTTGGACCCACCCATTATTGTGCAAATGATGGAATTCTCCAAATCTGTTCTGATGAGAGTTTTATTTTTAGTATTCCTTTAATACTTTAAAATAATTTCCTCCAATATTTTTTTACCTTACAGACTTTCATGACTTTCAAAATAGATCGGTTTGTTAGCATGTGTGCAAAAGCATCACAGAACTGCTTTAACGCTTTATCTATGAAGACAGAGATCAGCAAAAATAAACATCAAAGGATCAGCATGGATTCCTTGGTCCATGGATGGTCTTCCATATGGTTTGATCGCACTTTGGAGTATTCAAGCAAAAATATACTTAATAACAGCATTAATTAACTTCCGTATGACAGATTAAAACCCCAAAAAGCATATCAGCATCTAAAAATGAATTTAATTGCATTAGTTACAAAATATTAAACCGAGTGCAACTTAGAACTAACTTTTCTGCAAGGACTTTTGCCCACCTGTTATCAAGGTGATTTTTTAGCAGATGTATGTTAGTTAGTTCCTAAAGTGCAAAGGCGTCCTTGCAGAATAATCACAGGTGTAGTTCATCACATTAATTATGGACTGTTCTATGATTGTTAGACACTTTGTTTTTAAATGTAAACAACGCATAAATTATTTTAGAATGTGAAATAGCTATGTTTCTTTAAATTGCATTCTGTCAAGCTGAACAGAGATGCAGATGTGAAATTGCTGGTGGTCCAGTCACTCGCTGTGAAGAGACGAACAGAGAATCTGGCATGGGCATGTGTCCTCTGCTTGTACTCATCAGACACAGATGTCAGCGCTCCTTTTGTCCTTGTCGTTGATGAGCGTCAAGAGGCTCCAGCTGTGATTGGTTGACATACTGCCAGCCAAGTTGCTTCAGTGTGGCGCTGTCCATGGTGCTGCAGCACAATAGACCATGAGCTTAGGGTTTGATTTCTCTTTTGCTAATCTGGTCATACACTGATCTTTCATTGGATGAATACAATATTACATTATTTATCAATCCTAGCGTTTTAATAATGGCCTCGCAAATAGGATAAGTCTAGTCTGTCCAATAATCCCCATGGTTTGATTTTGGCTAGTATTAATTAAGCTGTCCTCTACAACCGCAGCTACAGTTTCCAACAGTAGCAAAAAAGAATCCTGTTTAATTACCTGTATATAAAACAATATACAATGTTATCCTTTGACTATAGCCTCTAAATATAGGTCACTTGTATTTTTTAAATATTTAATTATACTTCAAATATATGTAGACAACTGTATTTCCTTGTTGATAAAAATGGGTAAATACTATATATATATATAGGCTATATATATATATATATTTTTTTTTTTATGGTCACCAAGACTCTTTGGCATCAAATGATTTAGTGCTAAGAAACATTTCTTACTATAACTATTATTATTATTATTATCGAACAATATTGCAAAAAGTGCTCTTTAATATATTACAGATGTAAATTTTCTGCTTGTATGGTATAGTAACCAACAGTAAATAATTGAACAGTTTTTACTGTAGCATTTTCACATCCTCTTCCTTTCAATTAAGAACACAGTGTGTATTTATATGTGCTATAAAGATTTGTGAGTTGAGGAAAGATAGACTCCGCCCCTTCTTCACACTAATTAAGTATTGACCAACCAATAACAGAAGAAGAAAGGATCCCATTTCAAAGGCAGAAGTGTCATCTGTCTCTTTAAGACCGATGGCAGATTTACACTCTCGGTATGTCAATATTCATTGCTATTATCAATTTGATGACCTCCATAAAACCTCCACACCTGACACCTCAGAAGTATTGCTTGTTGCAATACCGGAACAACTAGAACAAACATAACTGAATGTAAACCTACCATTTGACATTTGAATTTGTATGTATTTAGCATATTCAATCATCAGACTGAGTGGCTGACCAGAAGGAGTGGTCGTGTAACTGGAGTGGCCCCCAGGCTACAGTATGAACCGCTTATAAATTCATTGGACTTCACCCCGTCTGATAGAACAAACAGAGCCAGACCTATAAGCCAAGCTTATGGGCCCATTAACTCCACTCCAGGTCCGTGTTTATCGCAATACTGGTAGTGCAGGATAGTCCCCACGGACACCAAACAGCAGCATAAATCCACTCTTGAAAACCTCTGCGATATTTTACAGCTCATTCGCATGCACTAAACAGCTTTCTAATGGGTGTTTTGGAATTAGTGCACTGGTGAACAGGACACCCCCACAGCCCCCCTCAATATGGAGCGACCCAACCAATCTCATAATATGAGCCAATTACATTATGGTTAATTTGCCTATTTCGAGAAGGCACATCAAAGCAACAAATATACATGAATCACAATCACAGGAAACAACGTCTAACTTGCTTGAATGCTCATTATTGATTTGCATGCACAGTGTAAATAATACACCCACTTGCTCTTTTTTAGATGTGACATAAATGCAATTCAGTAATACCTCTTATACAGTTTAATTCATTTTTTTAAAATAACTGTACCATTAACAAAACTCGTAATATACATTGCTATATTATCATATGCACATCCAGTCAGTAACTACAACCATTTAAAGTCTCAGATTTTGCTCAGTTAAAAAGAACTGATTCGTTTGAGTTATTTGTTCAGAAACCAGACTACATTTGAAATGCATGTGTCTGATTCATTCAGAACTATACTGGTTGCATTGTATGTTCAGTGCTGTGGATTTTTCTTGGTTTTTCAATGCAAAAGTGCTAGACAAATATATATTGTGTCTTTTGCAGTGTCTTGCGCATGACACAGCATTCTAAAAACCTCAATTATTAAAAAAACGCTTTAAAATATAAGAACTGGGAAAGTTGAAAAATGTTCACATTTGTGTAAAGCACCTAATTTTAGGAAAATGTTTGGATATTGCATAAAAAAAACAGAATGTGTCTAAAAATACACATAAAAAGTAATTCAATATCATAAAAATGTCATTTCAAATGTTGTTTTAATAATTTTTGAAATTCCAGAGCCCATCATCAACATGATTTGGTATTATTACCTCCCAAAACTCTTTCACATGATTACTGTACGTTCCCAAACATCAGGCATCCGAACACAACATAAATTGAAAATGCATTTCTAAAGGCAAAAATACAATCTGTGTGAATGGCCCCTAAGTAGAGCAGACAGGGTATTTTATTTCAGTGTTATTTCTGCATTGGCGAGAACCGTTAACATAACCAAACTTCATTCACTTTGTACATCTAAAAACATCTGACTTACTGTCTTTTCACATCGCAGTTGCGATATAATCTCTAAAGGAACATGCCCTCAATGTCATACTATCATATCAAGCGTTCACGCTCCCTTCTTGTGCTTTTAAATTACACACAACAGCTCAAAATCCTCATTTCCTGTCAGTTATCAATGCACAAACACACACATCACAGTGTCACAATGTCACAGGTGGAACCCTGCTGGTGGGTTGAAGTGCTAATAGGGGTGAGTTATTTGTGCCTGCTAGTGTGTGTGTGTCGAGGAGGGGATTTATATATCCTCACGTCCGCATTTTAATTTGGGAGAGAATAATAACAGATCAGATATGGGAGTTAATCACAGCTTTTCTTCTTTATATCACCCCTGAGAATTCGACATGGCTCTCTCTCTGTTTCTTTCTCACTTTGTCTCTATCTCATTCTCCTTCACCTTCTCTATTGTCATCTCTAGTTTTTTTCTGAGTAAATGCCTCATAAATCAGGTTCATATAAAGCAGCCATCACATTGGGGCAGCTGTTGTCCCCCAGAAACTCATTAAAGAAAGAAGAGAAGCACTCTTCCCTAATGAAAGTGAAGTGATGTCTAGGTCTTAACACACATTATTCTACAAGGACTTATTGGGACAGAGAGAAGGAAGGAGAAGAATATGATAAAGAGGAATGGAAAGGAGGAGAAGAAAGGAAAGACATAGATATTAGAGTGTTATGATGATTAATAGGAAGCTCTGGGGTAGAGAAAAGTCAAGCTGAAAGCTAGTGATACAAAGCCGTCATAAAACTCAGAAGGGAAATACACAGCCTGTCTGTACTCACATATAATGGGATATAAATACAAACACAATAAAACAGATGGAATAAAAATATAGCAACTCGAGTTTTGTGTAGAGGGATATATTAACATGAATAGTTTGCTCTGTTTGGCTAGTCAGATGTTTAGACCGTTTGTAGTAGCAGCTTCATGTGCAGCTGTTTTTAATTGCTCCTTTGGGAAAGACTGTACTTGATAAAGGACACAAAGCTCCTTTAGCGCTCTCTATCAGAAGTGTAGTGCATGTTTCAGGCTAAGTCAACATGTTACAGGCAAACGATGTGTGTCACATATAACATGTGCTTCCATTTAGCTTGATAAAAAAATGACCTGATCTCATTAGAAAATGTGTTTTACGAGGTGCAAGTTATGATGTCAATGTGATTTACATGGATTTTTACATGAGTAAGGTGAATAAGATCATGCGAATTAGTCACCGATTCCAGCACAGTTGTGTAAGAGTAAGTATATAACTGGAAAAGGCAAAAGGGCCTAAATATTTTGTATTTAAATGCTAAAATTCAATGCTAGTATGTGTTTCATAGGCTACCCATGTGTCTGTGGGCATCTGTGAGTGTGTATGTGAAAGACTTTGCTTTACTAATCGGTTTTTGTTCTTGTTCATCAGTGTAGCGGATATAAGTCATGGTCAGTGCTTTGAAAACCTGTGCTGCAACCAAGAGGGGAAGAGGTGTGCTTGTGTGTGTGTGTGTGTGTGTGTGTGTAAGTGAGGCAGAAATAAAGGGAGAAATAGGAGTGGTCTTGTGGCATAAATGCGATAGACTCTTGAGTGATGCCCTGTCAGCTTGTTGTTTTGACACTTGTCAGATCCACAACTCTATGTACATGTTGTGTGTATGTGTGTGTGTGTGTTCACAAGTGGGCTGTTCTGACAGCGTAAGTTAAGCCCCTGCGGACCCTGTTGGAGATAAAGTGACAGGCTGGTCAGTGTGTGTGTGTTTATGAACAGAAACATTTAACCAAGCTGACAGGTTAATCAAACTCAGATGAGCAGGTAGAAGAAGCATTCCCTTCAGTGTCTTTATCTCACTTCATTAACCCTGGAACAACTGCTCTAAAATATCTGGTTGCAGAGCGTTTCAATGTATTGCCATGTTTTATGCTGCATTTTTATTTAAAAGAAATCATATGTTAATTGTGGATGTAAGCTGGCAGTTTGTTTTATAAATTCAAAATAAACCATAAATGTTACCTGAAATAAAACAGAATTTCAGTATTTTAGTTTAGATTAAAAAAATAATAATGTGTGTGTGTATATACTAGTAATTTTGTGTATATATATATATATACATGAACATAAAAATAAAAGTTAATTCAAATATATGATAAAAACTCTCTCTTAAGTAAAACATAATTTTAGTTAAAAGAACCAAGTATAGCTGTTAAACAAATGATTCATATGAGAAAGTTCTTTTACAGAAACAAAAACAAATAGAGCCATCAGCGTAGCCTGATGCCCAAATGTATTACTCATATGATCTGTTTCTTTTAATGAATAAATCACAAAAATGGCTTATATGTCTTCCTTGCAGAACTGAATCTAGCAAAGCAGTTACTGAATCAGCATCCAACTCACAGCTTTAGCTCTGCCTGTGATTCTGAATCGATTTGCAGTGGAAGCATTTCACTGTTTTGGTAGAGCAGCGTGCATGTTTTAAATGAGCAGAAAACCATGAGTGCATGAGAAGATAGGAGAGAGAAATAATGAAATAATGAAGATACAGGTGGAGGAAAGAAGGAAAGGGGAGGGATGTCTGGGATATAAGCGTGAGACTGATGTTCAGCACTCCAGAGGACTGAGATGTTTTAACACGCCGCTGGCATGCAAATATAGATAAAACAGGTTTCCCTCATTTAATACCAAATTAATTATGTATGCGGGCTTTATTAGTTATGCAACACAGTTTGAATAACGTGAGAAAATTAGCATTTACAAAATGAAACAACTTGATGCTTTTGTTAAATACACATAGGCTACACAAAGACACCATTGCAATGTACCAATTTACAGGGACTGACTGAAAAGTCATGATTCACACATTAGAAATTGAGAGAAATTCTGATCTTTTGTACTTTCTATTCATCGAAGAATCATGCAAAATATCAAGTTTTATTTGCCAAATTAAAAAAAACGGAAAAACTTAAAGGAGTCATACAAAGCCAATTTTCCAGTAGCTTATATTATTCTTTAGGGTCTTAATAGAAAGTTTGTAATATAGTTTATTTTAAAATTTCAAATTTTTAAGATTTAAAAAAAAACGCAAAAACATTTTACCAAGTCAAAAACCATAGATATCTATACTGACTAGATATGCCTCGGGGCCTCTAAACATACGTCAACATTTCCGCCATCTTGTGTCGGGGATCTGAAGGAAGCGCATCGATGTAATATGATAGTAAGATGTTGGAAATTTGTCCACACAGTTGTGTCATTGTAGTCTGTAAAGTTATTTTGCTCGACAAGTTCATGTCTGTTACTGTTCATGATGATGACCACGAAGTTAATGTTATCCTATGAAAGAAAGAGCTAGGTAACGTTAAGTTATGTTAATGTAAGTTGAAGAAAACCAACGATGAATATAATATAATTGCAAAATGTTAAAGGGTTGCTTAAAGTTTGTGTCAGTGTTAGTTTGTAAAGTTAATCGCTAATGTGAATGATGACGTTTAAACATAAACTATAACCATATGAAGAACGATACTGTTTGAGGTCACTTTCAGAGCGATTTGAGAACGATAAAAAGCTAGAAGCTAATAGTCAGTCAGAACCCATCACACATCACAGACTTTTCTTGTCAATGGTCAGTGTGTATGCTTTTATTGCTATTGCTGTCGTCCTCCCTGGTGAATGCATGCCCATTTACACTGCTATCACGTGGCTATGTCCCTTGAAGTACACTACAAAAGAACGCACCGTACTGTGCAGCTGTCATTTTCGATTTTTTGTTTTGTGCATTGTAGAAAAAATGTATTAGTTATGTAGGTGTGTCTAAGTATTGTATTGTATTGTATATGATATATCACATATTTATGATAAAACATAGATTAATAATAATTAATTAATGTTAACTATGTTCTTTCAGAAATATATGCCTGGCGTTTATAATAAACTAAACGGCTTGACAATCGGTTGAAAATCAAGCAAATGAAGGTGATTTTAATCGTTGATAGTTCTCTGCCAATGTTAACTAATGCAGTGTAGACGCGGCTTCCCC
>JAUMHR010000072.1:9973325-9986705 GCA_032361145.1 Enteromius fasciolatus | reverse complement strand
GGAGTAAATGACTACTGCTATGTTCATTCATACATACAACAACAAAACACCTCAATCGCTTAGGAGTCTTGCTTGTCTCTACATCTCGGCCTGATGACGGCTCACTTAGTGTTTAGTCAGTGTGACATTTAAATTTAGATTAAAATTAGATTAGATTAGATTAGATTAGATTAGATTAGACTAGATTAAATTAAATTAAATTAAATTAAATTAAATTAAATTAAATTAATAAAAACACAAAATTAATGACAAATGCAAAATCACAAAAAAAACTTTATTTGTTTACTTTTTATTAAAATTTTATTAAAATTTAAAACATAAAGCATGATAGCAATCTCAATGTTTAACATAGAAACTTAATTAAATTAAATTAAAATATATAGCATATAAGACTTTTAAAAAAATAAACTTTTAATTTAGAAATGTAGGCATTTTATTTCATTGAATAAAAACACAAAATTAATGACAAACGCAAAAATACTAAAAACATGATGGCAATCTCAGTGTTCTTTAACATAATACTGCAGTTAAAACACTAGAAGATGTCTTTACCCTGGACATATATGCCTACAAATAAAAACACAGCAATTAGCTCCACCTGTATATATACCAGTCTGTTTTTCTGTCTGTCACGGATCATTGTTTATATGCATTGCCGTCATAACCTGTGTTTTCTTTCGTGTTTTCAAGTCATTGTCATTCTCGTTACCGACCTTTGCTCTACCTGGATTTACTACTTAGTCTCGCCCCTCGGATTACGGATTTATTGTTAAACTGACCCACGCTTCCCTTATGGCCATGCTTCTGTATCTGCCTACGTTGAACCTGTCTGTTAACGATTGACTCTGTCTGTTTCACTCCGTATCTCATTAAAACGGTTGCACTTGAATCCGAACGACTCCTCGTTCCTGATCATCGTTACAAACTCATTGACATTCATCTTCTGTCGGGATACAGTAAGAGTATTGTAACACATCCACCCCTCTACACTCCTGTCTGTTGACACATCAGTTTATGATCTCATTACACAGTCCATTAATTAGCAGTGAATTAGTAAGAGAGAGCAGCCAACAGTGAACACCTGTCCACACACACACTCATGGGTCCTCGTGTTTGCTCAGCTCATATGTTGAGCCATCCTTTTCATTTTAACGTCTGCCTGATGCCATGCATGTTAAAGGCTCTGTACCACACCATCCCGCAGCATGATGCCAAGCAGCTTTTGCTCAGGCGCCCAAGAGGCCACCTAATCGCACTGGCAATACAGCACAGCCTATCACTTTACTAGCATGTCATTCATCACTATGGCGGTTAATTGACAGGTTCTGCTGTAACTGGAAGAGCTGTGTCAGCATGGATAAATACAGGACGGCCAGACAAATGAAAGACGTTGTATCGGTTCAGACGTTTAGCAATGTGAGGCACGCCAGAGGTCTACTTTACTGTAAATCACTTTAGACAGAAAATTGTAAATGTAAATATAAGCCAAAAGGACCTGAGTAAGATGCAAAATACAGAGATCCTATAACCAAACATAGGATTCTAGCTGTCATTACCATTTGCTTTCTATGTTGATCAAAACCCCAAAAAATAAAAATGCTGTCATCTTTTATTCACCCTCATATCTTTCTAAACCTGTATGACTGTATTACTTTATTCAGTTAAGTGCAAAAGGAGATACTTTAAGCAAAAATGTCTAAGTTGCTTTTTGTACAGAAAAGTGAATAGCAACCATGACAAGACAAGATTTTCAGTGAATAATCAATTGAATTTCACATAAATGTTGCATAAGGATGTATTAGAAATTTTGCTTCAGAAGATATAAAAGGAGTGTCATAAAAAAAAAACACATGGATGACTTGAATAGTGCTTTTATGGTGCTTTTTTGGATCCAGACAGCCACTGGTTCCCATTCACTTTCATTATATGGAAGGGATATGCAAAAATATTCCACAAAACAGCTGCTTTTGTGAACATCATATAAAATATACTTAAACATGAACTGAATAGTCAAGTCACTTTTATTTATATAGCGCTTTTATCAATACAGATTGTAGCAAAGCACTGAACATGATCAAATATTGGAGAATTGAGTGATGATAATGTATAATGACGAGAATTAAACTATTTATTTATCAAATGCAGAGATGGTCTCTGTAGTAAAGACGACGATAATCACTGGAAATCAGGTGTCCCCAACTAAGCAAGCCAGAGGCGACAGCGGCAAGGAACCAAAACCCTATCCGTGAGAGAATGGGGGAAAAACCTTGGGAGAACCAGGCTTAGTTATGGCCAGTTCTCCTCTGGCTGGACGCCCAGCACCAATTTTAAACACATGTCAGATTGTGTAAAAAAAATATATATATATATTGTTTTAGGGCACTTAATTGCCTGTTAATTGCAATTAAGTTAAAATGAATGAATACAAATTTATTTAAGTGCTTTTTGACACACTTGAATAGGACTTAAGTTAGGTCCGTATTTTTATGTACTTTTTTCATTTCTACTGTAGTTTTTGAGATTTGAAATAAAAACTGCATTGCTGAAGGTAATGACAGGCATTTATGAGAAACTATTCTTTAATATTGTTAACATTTATGTCACTTTAATATATTTTAATTTGTAATAATGAAGTTTATACTATATCTTGAGATATTAAAATTTGTATAAAATTCTGTTACAATTAAATGTACTGCACTCATGTACATGAACAAATTAATATGTACCTCTATAAAACAAAAGGTTAAAATGATTATTAAAAATGTACTTTAAAGTAAAATTATTAATTTTCAAATTGAGTGTGAAAAAAAAGACTTTATTTTAATGTCCAGTTCTTGCTAACAAACTATTAACTTGCCTCAATAAACTCCTAATTTCCTGTTTTAATAATAGTTAATAAGGTAGTTAATTTAATTTTAGGTATAGGGTAGGATTAGGGATGTAGAATATATTCATGCATCCAGAATATGTGCTTTATAAGTGCTAATAAACAGCTAATATGTTGTTAGAAACTAGTTAACAGTGAAAATTGGTTTCTATACTAAAATGTTACCATTAATAAATATCTGCAAATACTGTTTTTCTTTAAACCATAGCCTACGTTTAAGATTTGAAGTACACTACACGTCCACATTGATTACAATTAAGCACACTGCTTTTCCACAAGGGTCCATTTAAACGCAGAACTGCTTTGTTTTTCTTCTCTAAAAGGGTCACCTCTAACCTCATATAAGAACCACAAAGAACAACTACATTACTATAAACCAGCAGCTGAATTTGGCAGTGTGGTCAGGTTTTAAATTATTGCTTTCCAAAGGTCATTGAATCCAAGATGTGACTCAGATAGATTAGTCCCAATGTCAGATCAATAAGTGGTCAATAGCTGTACCTGCTGGAACAAACCCGACAGCCTTGTCTGAGGATGAGACAGGCAGAGGTGACGCTGAGACTTCAGATGCAGCGCTGGGCTGAGACCCTTCATTAGCAGCTGAAGGCCACAAGGTCAAGTCCTGCCTGAGGGAGTTCTGTGACACAAGCCTAAAGAAACGAGGGGAGGATTTGGTGAATCTCTCTGTCTGTTTGAAGCACAAAGGTCTGTATAAGAACAGACGCCGGGGGAAAAGACAGAAAGAAAAAGAGACGGGTCAGAGCGGGTTCATGGAAGAGGGAGTGAATAGTGTACTCGGATTGTCAGGGTGAATTAGAAGCAGTTGATGTCTGCCTGTTTCTCATACAGGGTCAGACACACAGAGAATACCAATAAAGTGATTTTCAAAACACTAAACAACTGTGGCTTGTGATGACAACAAACAGATCTGATTACATTCGAGCAGCTCTCCAGGGTTGCCAGGTCTTCACAACAAAACCTGTCCAACTGATACTCAAAAAAAAAAACAATTGGGTTTCAGGATGGGTGGGGTGGGGGTTATCCGATAAAAAATTGCATTGGATTATTGTGACCCCCATAACATGATACTTATCCCTTTGAATGCGATTTTTACCAGGGCACCCACCTTAAATTTGCGATTGGGCTAGTTTTGAGTAGCAATTGCGTGGATTTTGTTGTGAAAACCTGGCAACCTACAATTTGTGTATACTATAGCAGGGTGCAGAATTCGGCACAACACCTACAGGTAAAATACACTTTTTTTCCATTGTAAAATTTACATTCAGAGGGTTGAAAAAAACCATGCTGCATATCGTTACAAGCCTGTATGCCTTTCCTGAAACACAACAGGAAAAATCTTTCTTTCTCCACATCGTTAATAGCCTTTTCGTCCAATGCTGTGACATACGAGGCACTGATCATTTGCATATAACAACCAATTTCACTTTACCCAGACTCTGTGCACCCTTTCCATTTATTCCTTGTTAATAAGTTGAGCGTGTGCTGAAGACCTCTTCCTCTCTAACTAAAAGTCTTCTCTTTGTGCTCTCAGTAGTTAATTTCATTTAAGTGGTTCAATTAAATGCTGTTTTGACGAGGCTAGCATGGAGAGACATGCACCGAAAAAGGATCAAAGCGTATTAAGGAATCTCCCCGCTTCTCGGGAGGTTAATATTTCATTTTCAGCCTAATTTGCACCAAATCAAAAAGACATGGGAAAGCCGGGCGACAGCACGCAACGGCTGTGAGCTTGGACCGGGCATGTCTCATCTCTTCTTATGTAGCAGAGGAAATTATATTTACCATCTATTTGAAAAGAAAATGACCAGTGTCTGGCCACTGTGATGTGCATGCATTTGCTGAGTGTATTTCAGTTTTGTCTTCTGTCACTTTATGTATGTGTTTAGCTAATATATATTACAGGAACTACTAATACAGGAATAAATTACATTTTAAAATATAGTCAAACATAACAGTTGTTTGAAATTGTAATATTTCACAATATTACTGATTTTATGGGTTTTTTTTTTTATTATTATTAAATAACCTTGCTGAAAGGGCAAAAGGGACTTCTTTCAAAAACTTGCATATATTCATAAAGCAACAGATACCCAAATGATTCAGAAAACAAATAAGCTATTTAAACAAATCCTCAAATAAATGAAAAAGACTAAATTAAAGTAGGAAATAATATTATTTTAATTAACATAATGCAGATAATTAATTATAAATAAGAAATTCGTGGGAGCAGAGCTGATTCTGCCTGGAGCAAATTCTCAGTGTGTGTCTCGTGGAATATTTCTCTCACCAGTGTAAAATCTGGAGTGGACTTTAGAGTACAGTACAGCATTGCTGTTACTCCAGTCCACTCACATACTCCGTTCCAGTCTGTGTGTTGCTTGGCAACGCACAACATTTGATGGCTATGACTTTTTGTGGAACTATTTTTGTTGGCAGTGAAGATTATACACTATAACTAACTGGCCAGATTTTATTTCGAACATAAGATACAGTACTTCATATTAACTTCTGTGTTAAACAAATACTGATAATGCTTCCAGCATCCCACCACCACTTTAACTATATCTCATTCACAATTGTGCTTTTGGAAGATGCTTTTATGCAAGTGAAATACATTGCATTCAAGGTATACAGTTCAAGCCTTTTCTGGAAATCAAACCTATGGCCTAGGCATTGCTACACTCTAAAAAAACAAGTAAAAATAAGGCACAGTGTTAAAATGAATTAATATTGCACTGCATTGCATTGTGCTATAGAGTTGTCCATAAAATGTCCTGGCAGAAAATGACTAGTCTATTTTCTAAGTTTTTCTATTATTATTATACAGTGTAGCACCATACTGTACTGTTTGAGCTACAGGAAATGTTTTCTATTGATTTCTATTATGTATTAATATTTTAGTCTTCATGAATTCAGCAGTCCATGTGGGTATTTAGCCCTAGACCTTCATCTCACACAACCATTAAATAAAAATGTGAACTCATGAATAAGAGAAAAACGGCTCTCGGAAGCATTCTCAAAGACCAAGAGACCAAGACCAGCCATTGAATTTTGCCTTTAAAAGCCATGTCAGTTTATTTTATACTGATTTGCTATTTCCATTCATGCATATCTACAAGGAAAAATATTGAAAACCTCTTAAACTCAAGATTAAAATAACATATTTTAAATCAGCAAAATTAGCTTTTTAACTAAAACTAGAGCTGGCATAGCCCTATTTAACATTATGATTTCTCCCACACCCACAAACACGCAAATCTCTTGTAATGTCTCTAATCTTGTCACGATGTAAAAATCCAGAACATCTGGTTTCTAGCACCCCCTACAGGTGTGTGTGTTTGCATGTCTATCTGAAAGAAGCACAGCAGCAGATGATAGAATTCAGATTAAAGCTCTAACTCTATGTCTGGTAATCTGGATTAAATCCCGTAGGGACAGAACCAAACCACGCTGGCTGAGAATCTGTGTATGTGAGTGTGGGAGTGAGTATTAGTTTTGATTGGATTGAGGTTGAGGATTTGTGTATTTAAACTGAGATTACCAAAGCAAACCAGCCTTTGTAAACTCTCTGCACACTGACACAGGGGAGAGAGGTCGCTGTCTCTGACCCTGTTAACTCTAACCATATCTCTGAAGCGCTTCTGCTAGCATAATCTGCCCTGTGTCTCAAGTACGCTGAGGCAATTCCAGAAGAGTCTGACACTTTTACACCCTGACAGCAGAGGTGTGAGCATGTAGGCAGTCATACATGTGAGATTCTGTCTGGTTTAAATGCTTGAGCAATAGTGTTTTAACAGTGCCCTCTGCTGTCTGTTCATAACATAGCAGTAACTCATTCACGCACTCCATTAACAAAATGTACAACAAGAAATAGATACAATACAGTAGCATTGCTCATAAGTGATTAGTTTTAGCAACTGCAGAAATAAAGAAGTCCTTGAAAGATGTTGTGGTGTAGACCAGTAACTTCAGCGCTGTGGTGAGCTCAGTATGCTGGATCAGCCAAGTGTGTGTGGTTATACTCATTGATTATATGTCAGTCTGATCTCCACCGAATGCCCATTAGAGCAGACAAAGCCAGATGAATGCACACACACTACCACAACACACACATACTAGGTTATGCATGTTTGATATATTTATTTCAGCCTATGTGTACATCATCATAGCAAAATACATGCAGGCTATACTGATTATGCTGCAGGATGCACGTAAATGAATATTTAGCTAAATATATAGCTGTTTCTTACAATAGTTCTGTGAATTAAGCTTCTTTAATTTTATTAGTTGGACTTCATGAAGTAGTTTTCACTACTTTTTGTTAGTAGCTTGTTGTGTAGCTAACTCCTTTGTCAGAAAGCTAGCTTGGCTGTAGCTACTGAACACACAATGGGGGCAATTGCTGTTTGGGTAGAAATAGAATTGGATTGACAATTTAAAATAAAATAAAAAAAAGACAATGAGAGAAAAATATAAGCTTGATGACAATTCTGCATGACAGTTGGCTGCAGAATTAAAAGAGCTCTGGTAAAAAAAAATGACAAAGATGACAGAAAAAATGTATCAATGGCAGATTAAAGAGGATGAGAGGATGTATTTTCTTGGCTCTTGTTTTAATTCTTGTTGTTTAATCTTTCATAATAGATGATCAAAACAAATCATAATGGAGCCTGTCATCAACAACTGAATGAAACTAGCCAAAAATGTTGACTTTGTCTGTGATGTGTTTAAAAGACTTTCCTGCCCAGCTACAGCTTCAACTTTATTACTCTATAAATCTTATTTATTTATATTTTTGTAATTGATGGTCTTCTGAGTTTAGCATGCAACCAAACAAAAACTGGAAACAAACATGAAAAATCCTTTCAAAGGATAGGCCAATCGCACTTTAAATTTGGCATGAACTCTACTGTCTAAATGAATGTCAATGAACGACTGCGAATATAAGATCTGAATGTTTTTATTCAGATATGTCATAAAATGCACATGGCACGTTTAAGGTGTTTCGCTGCTTCTTCAACTGAACTGATGTTGTGTATTCATTTGTGTTCTGACAGAGAATGACGTCTGTTCTAACCTTTTTTTACTCGAGGAACATGCTGTGAAGCTTCTGTTCTGATAATCACATGCGTCACTGATCTTCATTCACCTCAGCTTTATATTAAAACAATGCAAAACCTCTGCTAATGCAAAAATAACTCAGTTTTTAAGACATGAGGGCAGAGCTTCACACATGTGCCCAATAATTAACCATGTGGGTCGTCAGGGAACTCTGGCAGTCTGTGGGCACAGCAGGGATGGGTCCTTTTCTGACTAACAGCTGGAGGGAGCTGCATGTGTGTGTGTGTGTGTGTGTGTATTTGTTTGCCTGTTTGGAAGGAGGTATAATTGGGATTACAAGCTGTAATCAGGAGTCGTGCTGACTGCCCCACTTTTTGCAGTTTATCTGATTCATTTACTGAGAAAAAGAGCCTCGTGGTCTTGGTCTCAGCCAATCATGAGAAGGACGGAGAGACAAATGATCACTCTCTTTATAGTCTTCTCTTCATTTATCTACATTTGACTATTTTCATGACAACCTCCCCCTTCTTTGTTATGGGGACATCAGCCAATCAATCATATGTTGTGCACTGAAATATGCTAATGAACCTTATCTGTTTACATTCACATTTACTAAATGTGACAATATTTCTTTCTTCTTTCGAAAAGCCATATTAAAATGATATTGCACAGCTCTCTGAAATATAAACGGTAAAGACAGACTTTGAGCTATGAGGTTGTTAATTGATGGAATGCTGTTTTGTTAAAGCTGTCAGTCTACATTATTTTAAATCATTATTATGTTCAACAGTGACATTTCTGATAAAAACTACACTAACAATGATTCGACAGAAGAAGAAAAACCCTAATTAGAAAACTGCAACAAGCAAATTGCACCAAAAAGAAAAAAGGGTCAGTATACTCTCAAACTACTTAAATAATTGCATGCATAATGTGCAAATTTTACAATAAACATAAAATACATTGCTTCTATATTTCAAATTAATATCTGGTTTTATATCTTTACGTCTGTTTTAATTATATTATGCTATTTGCTGTGCTTAATGAAAGATATTTATTAATCCTAATGCCAGTATTTATTTTATTATAATGACCTTCTGACTGTTCATTTAATTTGAATCTATTTGCAGCATTAGTTTTAACAACAAGAACAAAATATAAAAATGCTAATCTCAGACACAGATAAGTTTAATGGAAAGTAAATGTTTTCCAACAAACAATTAGTTTGAATTATTTGTTACATTTATTGCAATGAACGTAAATTTGTTGTCTTCATCACACATAATGACACAGTACAAATATTTTTGAATGCAATTGACAATATTCAATTACCTTTAAAATTTAAAGGTCTCTCGCAAGGGGAATCATCAGATTTGGGGGCTGAACTAACATAAAGCTACAGGAGCACCTTCAGTTCTAGATTCTTGTCTCAGTGTAGCTACAGATACAGAAAATCCTTTCTTTTATTAGTTTAGGTAATTAATCTTTTCTTTTTTCACTTGCTTCAACTTTCGCTCAGTATTTTTGGATAAGAAGAAACATAATTTTCATCACAAAAACCAGTGAAAATGAGCGACGAGAGTCTCATTAACCAACAGCTGTGTGGTGATGATGAGATTCACAGAGAGGAAAAGGAAGGAAGGAAAGGGAGATGGAGAAAAAATGCAGGATGACGGAGTAAATCAAAGCTATGTAAACTGCATGTGTTCATGATGCAGATCCTTCATTCAGAGATTTATTTCGAATTACGGAGCCCCTCGTCAAAATTATGTTAAAGCAAATATCAGTGCTACGTCAAATACGCTTGATGCAAATGAAATAGCTAAAATAAATAAAGCATGAAATAACCCTCTCCCTTAGTAAAAACAACTCCTGCTTACTGGTTGCTATTGTCGTTCGTATTATTATCATTAGCTCAATATATCACAAACAAGACAATGTTGAGTCCCCACCATGACAGAAAAGCAAAAGTATGTGTGTGTGTGTGTGTGTGTGTGTGTGTTTTTTTTTTTATCTAAAAGTGAGTCAGTGTCAGTGGGAGTTAATTCTACAATAATCTTGGCATGGGTGCTGCAGTTTGTATTCCCAAATAAGTAAGACCACCAGTATGAGACTGAATTGGTATGTCAAAGAGAGATTAATTACATCAAGTTGTTTATTCTCTTGTTCTGTGTTCAGTCGAGTACCATCTCCCATGGTTATCAACAAAAGAGGGACTGAGGGAGGATCATCATCATCATTATTGCTTGTGACGCAGACGCCATCATCAATTTTCTAACAGCTTCTCATAAGCACTCAAATATGGTGAGACGTTGGACTAAACCAGCGAAGCAAGGCAAAAAATGTATACAATACAGATGTTTTACTTGGATAGAAATCCGTTATTTCTTTCACCGGTTTAATTTAACAATTAAAAGGGATTCGTTTGCATATCCTAGAAAAATAAAAACCTGCACGTTGTAGGAACTAATTTCCATATCCTACAAATGAAAATGTGTACATTTTAGGGTCCAAATTAAAGCACAGAACTAAAACTCACCGTAACTTCACAGTAGCAGGTAGCACGTTAAGGTACTGCACGTTTAGAGCTTTCTCGCCATCCAGTGGTCAAAGTATAAACTGCATTTAAATGTGCTTTCACTTTTCTTTTCCGGTTTAACTCTTGGTATTGATAAAATGCAAATAAAAAATTGTATTAAATCATGCTTTCAGATCGATTTCCTTCTCTAACGAAACTATTGTTTTATTATAGGAAAAGTGTAGTAAACGTACCATTTTTATAACTGTTTACCGTGGTTAAACTAAGGTTAGCATGGCGAAACGATGGTTACCTTGGTTTAACTATAGGAACCATATGGTTGTTTAGTTTTATTTATCGTAATACCACGGTTGATTTTTTAGGGTTGTGCTTTAGTTTGAACAAAAGCATACGTTCTCTTTCGTTTTCAGCAAAACTGTCACGTGGCTTCTTTATCTTATAGATGTGTACATTCCACAGACTGAGATTGAGCAATGCAAAAGCCATGCAAGTTGTAAACACGGAAACAAGACAATGATTTATGACTGGCACTTGTTAAGAATATGTTTAGGCTACATTTACCTCAAAATGAGCATTAAATGTGCTCTTAAAAAAGAGAATTCATACCATCAAGATTTTAAAGGTACAAACATTATTTTGAAGTGATACCAGCACAATTATAGCATAATTATTATTTATGTGATGTGATTCCTAATCTCTGTACTAATAGATGGTGTTTTGTTGTAATTGCAAGGCATCCTTTGTCAAATTGGCTTTAAAATACACAGAATTAGCTTTTAGGATGAGAGGATCCTAATGGAGGACCAAGAAATTGAAGAGAAGTAATAACAAAATCACTCACTTCCTGTTCTACGCTTTAAACTTTCATGTTTAAAAGCATATCTGATAATAACAGACCACAGTTTATAGTTAACGACATAATAGTCAATATTAAGGTTAAACCAAATGACTCAAGTCACAAAAATAGCCACAAATAATTCTCCATGTTAATGTAGAATAACTATAGGTGATTTATAACTCTAATTGTAAATGAAGATACACATGAATCAAAGGCCCTCATATGTGAACTGTTAAACAAAACTCTCAAGCCAAACACATTTTCTCATCGGTATTTTTGTCTTTTAACAGATACTTTATTGAACAGTGTGCTGTAGAACACTGTAGAAGTAGGCTATACACCACGTCTTATTTTTCAAACATCTTTATTCCTTACTTCATAGAAACAGTATTTTTAGTGGATTTGAAATTAAGAACATCTGATGTCAGTTTAGTAAAATGTTAAAAAATGTAATTAAAATATAGCTACCCGATCTCATGAACGTGCGTATAAATAGTACACCAAATAAAAACAAAACCTTGTGGTATAGATACGCAGTGTGGTTGTGGAGTAGATGTATATCGTAGCATATGTATGTGAAAACTGTATCTTAAATGCACGGCAAATGCATGAGTGTCATACACAATAGTCCTGTTTCATATCAATACCACGAGTTTCCATTTTATTTGGCGTACTATTTCTACACATTTTCGTGAGACCAGGCTGAGTATGATTTTGAGGTATTACTGTAGAATCACTCAAACGGTTCACATCCTCCTTTCATCCATTTGCATCAGGGTCATGTGTTGACCTTCACTGTGGGACACAAGAATATCATTTAATACCTTACTGCAAAGTAAACAATAGAATGCATTTACTCAATTTGAACTGTTTTTATGTTTATATAAGGCTGTTGTTAATAGGTGAATGAACATGCCCCAATTCTGTGAATTGACTAAAGCCATAAAGCATCATAATTAGTAATGAACTTACCCTTTAGACCAAAGGGTAACTGGCAAAAGTAGCGATGCCACACTGGTTGTTCTTGTTCCTGGACATCAGGATGTATCCCTCATCACCCCATCCTACACCCCAGCTAGAATCACAGCAGTTTTGAGTTTTTTATTTGTTTTGAACAATAATTTTTGTTTCAACAACTTGTGCTTTTTTCTTAACCTGTTCTTGACGATCCAGTAGTCATCTCCACTTGAACTTCCATACCCAACAGCCAGAACACCATGATCTAATTCAGAGCTGCTGCACTCAGGCTCATCGTAGACACCTAGGAACATTTTTATACAATTAGCCAGCAAATTTATATTCAAAAGCTGAATAAATAATGACTAAAAATGTCACATTTAAAACTTAAAAAACAAGTGATAACATTTACCTGATTCATAAAGCTGAAAGCTGATGTGTCCAGCATCGATGGCAACAGATACGGGGCCGATTGTGGCAACAGCCTCCTGTAGTGCACTTTCATCTCTGTGAGTGATATCAACATATCCTGTGCAGGTGGCACCCACAGTGCTCGGGTTAAAGCGGCACAGATCATCCTGTGTGGACAGTATTGTTGATTAAAACTGTTTTTAAATTATCAGCTGATTTCTTTATTATTCAAATATTATCAGGACTCACAATGGCCTCATATGAGTAGGACTCCTCTGTATCCAGACCCCCATTGGCTTTAATGTACTGGAAGGCCTGGTCCATTAGTCCTCCATTACAACCCATGTTCCCAAAAGCACGAGAGCAGTCCACAAGCTGCTGTTCACTCAGGGACACCAGTTTTCCTGTCTTCTTGAATGCCTGACCCTCCAGGGCACCAGTCTGAGAGACAAAAGAGGGATAAATAAACGCAAAAAGGTCGGACCCCTGAACTAGAATGTACAGTATATAAGCATTTGCCATTTAACATCTGTAAGTAAAGGTAAAAATGTCTTACTGTACTGAAAGCCCAGCATGATCCACACTGCGCCTGGTCTTTAACATCTGTCACATAGCCTTTGTCCCTCCAGTCCACAGAACTGGGCAGCACAACAGCATCCTTCAGCC
>JAUMHR010000072.1:9923210-9941329 GCA_032361145.1 Enteromius fasciolatus | reverse complement strand
GGTAAAACACATCTGTATTACTCTAGGGATGTTGGAAAAAGAGCCTATTTCCAAAAAAAGTGGAGTGTTCCTTTAAGTAATATATGGGTGTGAGCAACTTTTTTTTTTTTTTTTTTCCCTCACTGTTTTTATGCTGTCCGTCTCTTTGCTGTGTTTTATATAGTTTACTGTAGGGCTGGGCGATATATATCGGACAATATATTACGCCTCATCAGTAAAGCCGTTTTTTTGATTAGCAGTTAATCTCCAACAGCTGTTTTCAAAAAGAACACCAGCTTATACACCGAGCCGTAGATCACTGAGAAGCTGCGCCATTGAATCACCCGCGAAACTAACGCGTAGCTTGTCAGTGATGTATGGCACTGTTCATAAACTGGCGCTGCATTTAAAAACAGCTGACGAAGATTTGGCGCTAATCAAAGAACCAGCTTTACTGATGAGATGCGCATATTATATCTTTCTATATATATCGCCCAGCCCTAGTTTACTGTGTGTATTGTTTGGCTTGGGGTCACATGGTGGGTACACAATAAGCATATAAAGTGTACTCGTTTAGTGTGGTGAACAGCATTTACAGAGTTGCCTGACAGCACATAATTATCTGTTGAATCAAATGAAAGCACAGCCCAGATATATCCACCGTTCTGCTTTGTATAGTATCAACGCTAATGTTTTTTTCTGCCATGTGATTGTGTGGTGCTGTTGTAGCAGAAGAGGTATTTTTAGAGAATTCACTTCTTTTACAGCGGTCATGTGGACAACGTGAATTATGGTTGTGTAAAGCTCCAGAATAGAGAGTTCATATTACAGTTCTTTCTGTATACGTGGGCTGACATCACCAGCTTAGCTCACTGAATGTTTTTAGCAAGACAGTTCTTCTGTTTGAATAAGACAATTGCTTTATTGTGAAGTATTGTTTACTGAAATAATTCTTTATAAAAAAAGAACACCTTGAAGTGAAATTGTTCAATTTATATCTTTGTTTACTTTTACTGTCCTCCTTTCTAACAAATGCTGGCACTGTGGTTTCCCTTCATGTCCCTACATTGAATACAGGCTTGTTTAAGATTGGCTTGGAAAACCAGAATTTTCATTTTTGTGGAACAACAGTCAGAATGAGAGAGCACCGTTTTAGAGTTTGCACTATTCAGTCTCCAGTAAATCTTAGAGTGGATGTAATTTGCAAATTTGAATTTAATGTTGCACAACTAGTTTAATTATTAACACCTGATCAATAAACACACATTGTTCTATTATATATGATTTAATTAAAATGCTATTTTTCTTTTGGGCAGGTGGAGGTTCAGGGGAGTGACCCATACTCCAGTAACTCCAGTCGGAGCCACTACAGAATGCAGGTGATGCATCTTTTTAGATTCAGAATCTGTTTAAATCAACGCCTATCTATCAGCATGCTAATTTAATTTGATAAATATCCTACTGGTCATATAACGACAGTATTCAACAGTTTGGGAACAGTAAGAGATATATATATATATATATTTAGTTAGTTAGTACTTTGAAAAACTGTTAAAAGAATCCTGAGAGAACATTTCCTCTGAAATATTAAACGGCTGTTTTGTTTCTACATTTATAAGTTGAAATGTTTTTTTGAGCCAGAAATTCAGCTTTTTGCTGTCGAATAACATTTTAAAATATAGAAAAAGTGTTTTATATTGTAGTACTTTACAGTGACAGATTATACATGTGATTTAAATGAATGTATAATAATTAAGAATAAGGATAATTGTTACCTTTAAACTTTTGAAGTGTACTTAAAAAGACATTGACTTCTAAGACCATTAATTACACATTTTTATTTATATATATATATATATATATATTGTGTGTGTGTGTGTAAGAAATCTCTTAAAGATTCAGTCTTTACAGAATTTAAAATCTTAAAAAAACGTCCTCACAGCATGCATTGTTTACATTTGTATTATTTATTCTCTTTTCCAGGATCGCCAAGGACGTGTGAAGTAACAAGCACTGGGGCAAAAGACTGACAGGCCCGATTTTCTCTCCCCAATCTTACCAGATATTTTCAGAAATTATTTTGGGGAAAGATTTAACCAAGGATTCAAAAAGAGGAAAAAAGAAACTAAATGAAGACTCTTCTTTGATTTTCTGTTGACCTAAAAGACTTACTTCGAACTTGTAGTAAAAGAAATGACACGATTATTCATAGGACTACAACTTAATTCTATAGGATTCTAATAGTGAACCCAGTACTTCTCACTTTTTTGGGGGTCCCTTTTTTTTTTTTTTTTTGTTCGGCTGCCTCCTTTTTCTCCTAAATTTCTTTTTTGTTTGTTTTTTGTTTTTTTAGAAAAAAACATTGTTTTTACAGTCCAAGCACATGGCTTTGCTTCTCCCTACTACAATATTGGTTTGTTTTTTTTCTTCCCCCCCATTTAAATCATTGGGTTCTAGTGCCCTGGATCCTGCATAGGCAGTCCCCCTCTCATTTCCCTGTTTAAAACCCCCACCTTTGCTATTTTGGAGCTGAAACATCCAGTCAGGACGTGCAATGATCGTCACCTTCTCAGTGGATGTTCCACCGTTGCTTAATTGGCCACTAGTCAGTACCTTCTGAGGGAGCGAAAAATAAAAGTTTACCAAGATTCAACCAAGATTATAAAATGGAAAAAAATGTAATTCAAAAAGTCTAATGAATGTTCAGGATTGTCCTGAGTTTTTTCTGTTCCTGTTTTGTTTTTTTTAATTGTGTTGGTAATTGAGGGTGTTTGGCAGGGGACGGTAAACGGAGAAGCCGATTTGTTGAGTTAAGGCTTTTGCTCATTGGATCAGTTTTATAGTGTACAAAAAGGGGGCTGTGTTTGAGAGTTGTCAGCTTATTTTCCATTTACTACTATTTCTTCTGCAAGTTAAAGAAAAATTGTTGCTATGGGCTGCTCTCCTCCCATTTATTTTTTTTTTCGTTCTCGTCTTTCTCTTCCGTTTCTTAAGTCTGCATTGAGGTGGGCCTCGCACCCTCTCTTTCTCATAATCAGTTCATTAAAAAATAAATGTGGTATACTCGGCAGAACTTGTGTGTTGCATTTTCCCCTTGTTTGACTAAATACTTCGTCATGCACTAACCTGTGTCCCAAACTGCCTGGTCCCCTCCACCCAGCACCCACACTTCTCTCCTACACTAGCTGCCTGCACACTTCACCCCTTCTACTACTTTGTTCATGTCGGTGCGTTAAAACGACTCCTGCAAAACTGCTGGCATTTAGCAGTGTCAGAATAAAGATGCTGCACAAAGCTTCAAGTGTGTTTGCTTTCTGAAGAAGTGAGTTCATAGACCAACAATTTGATTTGTCTACATGAGTTTGTTTTACCTGCGTCCATGGCGCTGGGTTTAATTGTCGCAAACACAATGGGGTGGTTTCCTGGACCAAGATTAAGCCTAGTCCTACATTAAATGGCCATTTAAATCAGACTAACAGAAGTGTGCTTTCTTCTAAGTCTAAGACTTGGTGTAGTCCAGAATTTAATAGGCTAATTTCCTGGAGGAAGACTAGATCAACTGCAGGACTAAATTGTGGCAGATTTAACTTCAGATTAATTTAATTTGGAGGACACATGGATTATTTGGACTGTCAATGATGATCAGCACTTTCCACCAGCCAGGCAAGTTCTTGCAGACAGAAGTGACCCATTGCAACGTTCTGATGAAATAAGTTTTCAAATGCAAAAAGTAAATGCAGTGGAGATAATTTCACTCTTAGAACCCAGGCTTTTATTTCTGACCCAAAGAGGACGGCTTAATCCAGTTTGTCTCCAGGCGCTCATAACTTTAAGGTTCTTGGCATGTGGCACCTTTCATCGAGAAACTGGGGATTTATGTGGTGTCCATGAACCAACAGAATGTAAAGTCATTCACAGAGTGTGCAGGGCCATTTGTGAATTAAAAGCACATTGCATAAACTTCCCTGATGCTAGAACACAGGCTAACTACAAGGTACTATTCTATGAATATGGAAATTTCCCAGGAGTCATAGGTTGCATAGATGGAACCCATATTCCCATTAAGCGTTCCTCTACTCCAGATGCTGAAGATTACAGGAACCGAAAGAACTGGTTTTCCATAAATGTCCAAGGTGTATGCACTCCCCAGTTAGAGTTTGTTGCACGGTGGAAGGGTGCAACTCATGATTCCCAAATTTTTCTCAACTCATCTCTATATAATCAATTTGAAAGAAGAGATCATAATGGAATTTTGCTTGGTGACAGTGGGTATGCTCAGAAGGATTTCTTGTTTACACTGTACTTGCACCCAACAACAGCTGAACAACTGCGCTACAACCAGGCTCATATGCACAGAAGGGGTTTAGTCGAGTGTGTGTTTTGAAGAGTTGTTTTCCGTGCCTTTGGAAAACACTTAGATTCAAACCAAGTAGATGCTGCACTGTCATCATTGCAACAGCTGTTCTTCACAAATAAAAGCAGGGATGCCCAGATCCCCCAATAGAAGAATAGGTGCCACCATTTACAACAAACCACAGAGAAGGACTTGCATATAGGGATGCTTTTGCGTTGTGCCCCTTTAAATAAATCTGTTTACATTATTTAACTTTCAACCCTCTGTTCAGATCTGATACATGTAATAATAAAACCAAATGTTTGTTAAAAACATTTTGGTCTGGTATGTTAGTGAAACCACCACAACATCCATATTTTTTAATAAAACAATATTTATTTCACAGATTCATGTACTGATGTGACATTTGAGCCTGTAGTATCTTCATTTCATGCTCCTCAAGATACTTCAATTTATGTTCATGAAAATCATTAGCCAACTTTTCATGAACAGTAAGTCTTTTCTTCAGGTTACCAGTACTGGCAGACATCTGAGGATGTGGAGGGTAAGCTGCTTTCCAATTCTTCAGTTCTGTTTTGACCTTCGAAATGAACAGTTCATATATGATTAAATCATCATATGACAGAAGCAAATAGAAGTTTGAGAGTAGAGAAACAAAAGCCAAAATCAAATTCAAATACTTAATATAGGTGCATGTGATCCATCATCTGAACTGTCCAGATGGTCATCATCATGTTCTCCAAGGGTTGCTGATTCTCCAGTATTCCTGTCAGTAACTAATCCAACACATCAGTCTTTGCAGGTCCTCCGCAAGTCTTAAACCTCTCTCTTCGAGCTTCAGCAACAGTTTTTTTGAGGTTTATTTTGATATATTTCCACAACACCTGTATTAAATAACTATTATAAATACATCGGTGATTTTAAAAAGCCATAATAAAACTAATGATTCTTACCTGAAGTTGTTGTATTGTTCTTGTAGATGTGTTCATTTGCATTAAATTCATTACAAACAAATGTCCATGCATTCCTTTTCTTTGATTCAACAGCTGATGTGTGCAGTTTATCTTCGATAACAGAATGTCTCGAAACTATTTGCTTCTAAAAGACTTTTCTCGTGTTTAGAAAAGTTCTTTGATCGTACTCTCTTTTCAACTTCCATTGCCATTTGCTTCTCAGTTGCACACAATTTTAACCTTTACTTGCTTCATTCCATGTTTTAGAGGCAACCCCAATCCAGCTAATCCTGATTTGAACAGGTGGTATTAAATGAATCGAGTGTATTTTAGTTGAGGAGTCCATAGTCCAGATGTTAGTAATCTGTACTTAATCTGTGTTGAAAGCCATTTTTTAAAACATGATTAACTGTTCTAGATTAAGGCCTACTCCTGTCTAAATTTAATCTCGGTCCAGGAAACTCCTTATAAGTGAATCAGTAGTTGGGTGACTACCTATTTCAATTAGACTTTCGATTACCTTATAAAACGTGATGTATGTGCCAGGTCAAAGAAAACTGTTCTGGACCCTGGGGCCTGTTCCATAAAACAAGTTTACCAAATAAGTCAGGTTTATTTCAGTTAGTCTTATTTATTGCCAGTTAATTTGGTTTAAAATAAATCAGACTATCTGCCAAAAGCCTGGCTTATTTGGTAAACTTGTTTTATGGAACAGGCCCCTGGACTTCTGACAAGATGAAATGTGTTTTCTGCTTCACTGGTCTCACGTGAAACTTTTTTATTATTAATAACGCTGAAATTAGAAATGCGTAATCTGATATTGATTTTCTTGTTTACTTTTTTCAGAATTACTTTCTTAATCGGCCTCTAGGTGGCGTTGTTTCTCCATCCTGACTGGATATAAGGTTTTGGTTCAGGAGCGTGTAAACGATGCTTGCATGTGCTAGAAAATTAACACATTCCTGTGTAATCATCGTTTGAAAAAAGTAATTTTACATTTTATCAAAGTCGCATGTATCCTAAAATCACAGTGGGCTGCCTTCGATACTAGACAGAAGGACCGTTTTAATCCTAAAATGGCGCCGTTATGTGGATATGAGCATGTTTGTTCAACAGGGGGCGTTAAAACTTATTTTTTCCGTTTCCCAAAACTGATGTAAACGATACGTTTGATTGAATGAAAAGAATAAGAGCTCGCATTTATGACGCTGAATGTGTTTAATTAGATTTTTTTAAACGACGTATTTCTTATTCCGTTAGTTTGTGGATATATATATATATATATATATATATATATATATATAGGTCCAATTTTCGCAAAAACATATAAAACCAAAGCAGCATGGCTATCATCCTTTAAACGATTAGCTCACTCAAAAAAAAAAACTTGTGTCATTCTGAAACGGTATCAAGTTCTTCCATCTATAAAAAATATGTATGTATATTTTTGAGAAATGTCCCACGCTTTTTTTTATCATTATTCCACAGAAGAAAGGAAGTCATACAGTTTTATGACACAAGTGTGAATAAATGAAGATAGAAGTATGTTTTGGCTGAACAATACCTTTTCAAAAATCCTCCTTCAAAACAATTGACTGAATATATTCACTTGCTTAGATGTGTTGGTTTAATCTTACAGAATGTAGTAAAGAAAGAGACTAAATGTATGTTTTTAATATAAAACTTTTATTTGTTTTGACATCAAAGAGTCACAAAGAATATCACAGTGGCATACACACTAATCAAACATGGCTCACACATTAAAGATTCTGTGCCCACCCTTGTTAGTGTTTATTTCAGTGAGCGCAACATCAAACCTTTCACTTTATTTTATAAGGGTTAAATGAACAGAGGCATTTCACACTGAGTATATGCAATTTTACATTTTACTATCCAACGGTTTCGAGCTTGGGTAATTTGTCAAGGACCACTGTGTCGGTGAGGTTACAGCCATCAATCAATTAAACCTTTTAATTGATGACAGTGCAGCAGAGCTCTGCCTCCTTAAGTGCTAAGACCAAGTGTTTACAAGAAGCATTCTATGATCCTGAATCAGTTCTTGTTTGATGTGTATATGGCCGTATAGTGTGTATGTATTTGTGTCTATGTTATAGCATAAGAGATATTAACCTCTGTGTGTGTGTGCGTGTTATTGATAGTGGGGGTGTTTTTTTACATATGAGGGGGAAATAAGTTGCAGCACATGGCTCAACCTCCCGTCTGTCTATATCATGCCGCCTCAGGGGCCCTTCTCTGACCTCAGCCTCTCTCTCCCCAGGGACCCCAAAACCTCTCGGGATCCCCAGACAACATGAAGGTGGGGAGGGGAACGGCACGTGTCTCTGAGACCGTTGATGCGGTGTGTGTTTAGGACAGATGCAGTCTAGTCTGTCCATGTGTCTACTGTCATTCTTCTCTCTCTGAAAATAGAGCAAACCAAACAGTGCACATGCCTGCTGATGTTTACATTATGATTTACTTTTTGGCTGTTAAAATTGTAGGGTGCCTCAGAAGAAAATCAGACACTCATAAATTTGCTTGGAAAAACTCTTAATAATCCATTTCACTTTAGCATGAAAAAGACTAATATAGAGGTTCATCTTGCCTACTTTTAGATCAATCGCTATAACAGTGCAGACCACAGGAAAGTCTGCAGCGATTTTCAGGCTTTAAGATCATATCCGTGTGACCACTGATATCAGGCTGCAGCTGAATAACAAAGAGACGCAGGCCTGAACTCAATCAGTCTCGGGTTTAAGAGCAATAGATGTTGTGAATTTCCGATTTTGGTTCTTGTACCCCAGACTGTATTATCGCTTTTTATCCTGCTGCCGTTGCTGTCCGGATTGTGTGCGGGGTGAGGGGCTCCGTTTATCAGTGTGTTGACAGTCGAGCAGCCGCGTGCGTTCAGCGCATTATCAAGAGCGCGCGCGTGTATTTTTGCCATTAGTAACGCCTGGCCATGTCTGCAAAAGATGCAATTTACATAATAAAATCATTTCTGTACTACACCGAGGGACCGATTTATTTCAAACGAATATGTATATATGGAGGTCGAACGAAAATATGAAAGGGTCAATTTAAATGTCCTTTAAATTGCATAAAATGTGTTTAACACAAGATAAAAATAAAACAGGTAAATAACACGAATTTATTATTATACTTATTTTTAAATCTGAATTTAGGCTGATTTATCATATAGCTTAATTATGCAAAATCTTGCGCATTTAATGATGCCTAATTTTCTAGATTTAAACGAACCATTGGTTTATAAGCATAAGCTATTTGTATATTTATTTATATAACAAATAAATCATATAAATAAATTTTATTCAAAGCATTCATTAATTGTAATTTACTCCTAATTAAATATAATAATAGTAATAATGTTTTCTATCTCCTAAATCTTATATTTGTCATATGTTTGGGGGGTTTTCTCTGTAGACAATTTTCGAAATATTATAGGCCTATATTTAAACACACACACACACACACACACACACAATATATATATATATATATATATATATATATATATAATTTACATTTGTTTTATATGTTTTTCTAAAGGCAAAATATTTAGACACACTGAAATTTTAGGCTTATTGCTGAAACGTTGAATTGTTAAAATTCAAATGTTTTTCATTTTATAATAATCCATTATTCTTTGATACAAAAGAAAACTACTTTAGCCTACGTCTAATTTATTTTACTCAATCGTGATCGTTATGAGTGTAACACGTAAGCTCAACATGGAAGTCCAAGGTAACGTTCCTATTAATCACATTGCAATTTTAAAATATTTTTTAATCATGCAAAAACGCTATGCTGTTGTACAAAAATAGTGTTCGCCTATTCGTTCCCGATTTTAAGTACAAATGTGGGGGAAAAAGGGACACGTGTGGAAAAAAATAAATACGTGTCAAAGGTTTGTAGATTGCACGATTAAAAATACTCTGTATAAATGTATATAAGCTTAAAGTGCAACACCAGCAACGTCATATGCAGTCTGAATGACTGTCAGAGTGATTAATATTTGGTTTTATTGTCTTCACAGTTGTGTGTTCCGTCAACGGAAATCTAGCCTGAGGGGCAGCGCCTCATCCCAGACCCCGTTTGCCTTTCTTTTGTGAGTAAAATTCATCATTAGTCATAAATAAATACGTAAACTTTGACCCCTCTAAACATCTGCGCCACGTGCCTAGAGCAGATAGGTGATTTATTACTGCCAGTTTGACGGAACTTGATTTAAATGGCAGAAGCATGATGTTGGGCCTTATGTGTATTTTGCTATTCTCCTGTTTAAAATGGGCTGTAGCTAGTTGTAAAAAAAAACTTGATAATACCCTAATTAAGATTTTCTTTACTCGAGTGGTTTCTCTAAATTTACTGCGTCACAGATTTGGGCAATGCTGTCAGAAATGACAGAATTGTTAAATATCATAGTATTAAAAAAAAACTGCACAAATATTATGGGTGATATTTAAAGCCCTTAATCCCATACTCACTACACTGTGTTTGCATATCCCACTCCATTGCTTGTAATGATGGCTTGTGTTGTGAAATGTAGGTCATAACGCAACCTTTGCATTTTTCGCCTCTGAGCTTTTTGCAGAGCATAATATCATCTCATGGTTTGGGAAAGATACAGCCGTGCTTTTCGTAAATCATTATATGCATATTAGGCCAGTGTTCATGTGTTTTTGTTTCATGTAGCTAATGAATATTGGATGGTCTATTTAAGTGTTTTCCATGTATAAAGGGATTAGCTGGTTGCGTGATATCAGATAGGGGTTGGCAGTGTGATGGTACAGTGTATTATTTTATTGTGCACATATGATGTCCAGTATGAAACCATAGTGATCGTACTAAACATGACTTTGCCCCGTCGATCGGTCGCTCAGGTGAGTGCTGCTGTTGGCTTCTCTCTTGGCATTCACCGCGTGCCTTAATTGTATTGAAATTAAATCAAGGTCCACTGTGAACACAAAGAGCAAAAACCTAAGTTTCAGAATGGCGTCCACTTTGTCTTTTCCTACGAACTCTCTCCGTTCCTCTTCATCTCTGCAGTCTGGTCTGTTCTCACGGCTAATGGTTCAATCGTGCACTTCAGCTTCTCTGCCGGTTCTGTATTTGGTCCCTATGCAGTCTGCACATCCTGTTCTTGTCCTTCAGTACAATACCACGTTTCCGTACTCATCTAAAATCCCTTTCTTCTCACCTGTCCTCCTCCTTCTGCATCTGATGTGGGCTTCGCTGGTGTTAGTGCAGTCCAAACAAGAAGTCCTAATCTTGCACAATCACACACACACACACACACGGACACTTATAAACGCACTATCGCACATTTTTCCAAGGATTCTCCCTGTGCCTGCGGGATTTAAAACACATAATTCCCCTCTTCGATCGGCCTAGATGTATGTTAAGGACAAAACATACATGACAATGCAACACAGTGTTTCTCATGGTCATATTTTACACACATATACACAAAAAGATCCCTTTCAAAATCATTCAGACCTCCACAATTCTAGCTGTACTCTGTGCCGAATACATGTCCTGAGAAATTACAAAAGAGAGAGAGATAGAGAGGAGACCGAGAGATAAAGAGGATCTACCTTTTGTTGTACCCATTCTGCAAGAAGCCCTGGCACCTGCCTTCTGTTTCATTCCAGCAGACCTTTTCCCTCTATCGGCCAAACAAAGAGGACCAGCAAAGCTGTGCGTGAGGGATGTGCGAAGATGCAAAGCTATGCACTGCTCTCCCCCTCGTCCATTCAGCACGTCCACCGCCATGATGAGACGGCTGCCAGCATCACAATGTAAAGCTAGCGCTTCCCTATGACAGTCTGTTCTCTCCCTCTCTCCCCCCACCTCTCTCTCTGTCTTTTATTTCGCTCACTCTCTCTCAGCATATGCGCACCTATACAGCAAGTAAAAACAAGTACGGTTAAAATCACATCACATAAAATGAGTTGAAGCTGACGATGACAGTTGAAATAAATGCATACGTTACAGAGAACATGAACATGTATTTAGGCAAATAATAATAATATTCCAAAACACATCAGTTACAGCCACAAGCATCAGATCATATACAACAATTACCCAGAAGCACGGTCTATTTCTTCAAAACTACTGACATTGAGCTGCAAATTATCTTTAGCTTCGTTATTTTTCCTTGCATTCACGATCTAGCAGAGAAAACAGAAGCGTATATCCTGGTTTTTCCCGTTTTCTTAGTTCCGCCAGTTCTCGCTATTCTCCATCCAAGGGTGAACAGGGGGGTCCTGCCGAAGCTCTCTGCCCCAGCTTAGGATCCTTTTCCTGGGGCCGGAGAGCGGGATTGCAAGGGGAGATGTTCTGGGGGTGGGGTGGAGGGGGGTTAGGGGAGAGGTAGGCAGGTAGGTAGGTTTTCACGCATGCAGGAAGGGAAAATCAGGTGCTGGGATGCCGCAGCCGCTTAAAAACCAAAACAACAACAAAAAAAGAGGAGTATTCTCCCCTGTGAGAAAATCAGCCTGAGAAAATCCAGCAGTGCGCGTCACTAAAAAAAAACAAACAAAAAAACGAAAAGCTGAGAATGCGCATATACATATATAAACACATCATATATGTATACATATCCAGAGGAAGAGGGAAGGAGCAGGTATGCAAGGGATGAGCGGTTCACACACACGGACACACACACTGCGCTGCGCACACGTTCGGGCTACAATTTATGCTCTCCGTTTGACACCACCCCCACCTCCCTGGGCACATACATACGCGCTCACACACACACACGTGCGTGTAACGTCCCAGCTGATCGTGGTAGAGAGATTAGATTGTGAGGACAGCTGGCAGGGATTACACACGCAGGGGGTTGACTGAGCAGGGGAGGGGAGACCCTCTCTGACCAAGATGTATACACACACACACACACACAATAAATTGCACATAAATGCAGGATGAAAGTGTGCAGCATCACGTTTACCTAGAAATACACTGATATCATATAAATGGCTGCTATATTTGGAAACAAGGTAAACGCACACTCGAATGCAACTGAGCACGCATCTAGACGTTGAGGGTTAATGTATGTTAATACATACTGACTGCTAGGGGGTGGCGGGGTGACACAGTTGACCTTTGACCCTGAACCACTCCATCTTTTCAGGGTGATCAGCTGATTGCAAAAGGGGGGCCGTGGGGAGGCAACCCAATATGCTTCTCTGACACACTCGCACACGCTGAGACGATACATCATGCATGATATAACACGAGCCGCTACTTCTCTAATGCGCAATATCACTGCGAATCAGCAGGACGGGAGCTTCAAATGTGAAAGAAATTTTCATTTTAAATCGTGTTTTCTTCGTTCGTCTGCCGCACACTTGATGGTGTTAAATCTGGAAGCGTTTCAAAGCGTGAAACCCCAGTGAACTAGCTGTACAGAAGAGATCAATACTGTTTAGTCTTGGATTTTGAACAGCGTTTGAACTATATCTGACATTTAAATCAATTCTATGCTTCAGCATTTTCTGCTGCGGAGGACTGGAAGAACATTCTGTTCTTTGAGAAAATATCATTTTAAAATTTTATGCAAAGTATGCATGGCTGTGTAATAAACATTTTGACTTTTTCATGAATAGAAATAAAGTGTGTTAATGTCGTTCAAATATTTTATATATATACGGAGTATTATAATTATATCTATAGTCTATTCATATATACAACATTTTATTATTATAAATTAAGCACCAGCACACTTTTTTTTTTCTAAACGTAAAAGGGAATCTTGTGGGCGCGTAAACATCTACAACTGTCTTCAAAACTGTGTGTTTGTGTGTAGCACACTGAAAATGTCTCCTTGCTGTATTTATGTCTTTGTCAACGTGTGTATCCTGCATGAGATCATTATTGTATATTTTTGCATTTTATGTGTGTGTACGCCCTGGGCAAATCAAACAGAAATGAAGTGTATGTAAATGGAAGAGATTAGTGTATGTGTATGTGTGTGTGTGTTTGTGTGTCAGCACTAGCATAGCCTGCATTCCTCCTAGCAATAGCGTCCTCTGAGTGCACTTTAATCTGTAATCTGACAGATTAGCAAATGGGAGCGTTTGAGCTGGATTATCGCCTCATTACAAATGACGAGCATCCCAGGACCTGCTCCTTGTGTGTGTTTGTGTGTGTGTGTTTGCATATTCTGTATTCTTTGTGTGTTTCGTCTGTGCAAGCTTTTGTGCTTTATTTAAATTCCCTTCCATGATAGTGTGGGTGTTTCTTTAAGAGTGACTGAACATTTGTCGCATTTTGTTTCGATTTTAAGTGGTTAAACTCTACAGTTGCTCCTGAACAGGATTCATCAAATGTAAAAATATGTATTTTTAAATATTTTTATAATATATTGTTTTTGTTCTCTCCTATATGTAAAAAGGAAAAAAATTCAAGCTCTGTTTATTTTTTAAAGATTCTTTTTTTTTTTCTTCTTAATCCCAGAGTTCATATCTCGTATGTCAGCATCAGATTAAAATTTCCATCAAAAAATAAATAAACAAAAACAAAGCAACCAGATGTTCTGTTGAAGCAGTCGGTCTTCATGCTGCATCATTTTAAAGAGGTCACATAACAGATGGGTCGCTAAAACGTCCTCACTGACGAGCCGAAATGGGATATTTATAAGATTACAAAGACTAAAGCTAAATGAGTTTAAAACCTAAACCTGTAGTATTTAAGGGTGAAGGATCATTATTTTAAACTAATGCAAGCTACAGTGTGCAAGTAGGAAAAAGAGCGGTGCATAGTTGCACGTAGAGATGCGTTTTTTTGTGCTTTTGTGTCCTCCTGCTTTAAAGGTATATGGGTATAACGCTGAGTTGGCCATTATATGTGTGTCTCAGGAGTGTGTGTTTGCCTATGGGCTACGCACAGATGTGTATGTGAGCGAGCACTGATGCGTGTATGTCCGTGCTGAATGCTTGGTAGGTCGTTTGGTAAATCCGGCTGCATGTGCTATTGTGTTCGGCACTACACTAACATGCATGCACACGTATATAAAAGCATGAAATCCACAGATAAATGCAACAAAAAATACTATTTGTTGTTAAGTCAAAACATTAAAGGGATAGTTGCCGTTTATTCTCCCTCGTGTTTTTCCAAACCCATATGCTATTCATTCAACTTTGGAACACAAAAGGAGATATTTAAAAAAGAAAATGCAACTCTTTTTGTTTTAAAATATCTGCAATAGTAAGTACAGTTTGTTATTAAATTAACTAACAACAAAGACAACAATTTAATGGGATAGATCACCTAAAAATTAAATCTTGGCGTCATTAATTCAGCTTTATATTGTTACAAACCTGTATGACGTTCGTTCTTCTGCAAACCACAAAAGAAGGTACTTTGAAGAATGTCGAGGTTGTTTTTCGAAAGGCATGATATTAGTTAACAATTTAATGGGATAGTTCACCCAAAACTAAAAATGTGTGAAACCAATATGACCTATTTACAAGATATTTTCAAAAAGGCATTCCATAAAAGCTCTTTCTTCATGTTCTTTGTTCAATAATTATAAAAAAAGCATATTTTTGCACAGAATTTGTATTTTTGGGTGTGCTGTGCCTTTAACACAATAGCTAGTATATCACAGTCAAATAAAGCTTCAGTTATTTCCTCTAATCATATCTGTAAAATATTATCCTGCTGGGTAAAATAGGGACAGCACTGCAGCTTTAACTTGTCATACGTGTATTTAGCGCTAAAGCTAATACTAGAATAAGTAGAGGATGTGATGCTAGTTATAGCAGTGTGCAGTGCAGTCTCCAGTGTACAGCTGAAAGCATGAGCTCTCAGTCATGAGTGCTTCATTGTGGATGGATCGATGCCCTGCTCTCCCCCTGGGTCACTGGTGTCCTCCAGTGCCCTTAATATTAGTGGCAATTTCATTAGCTCTGACCACATCGCTCTGATAGAGAGGACAGCAGGGGATTGGGGTTTGCTGATTAAGTAGAAATGCAGAATTGTTTTTTTTATTGAAATGACATCTAATGGTGTCCCATTTTACATTTTTTTCATACCTCGGGCGATTATTCATTCTCTTTGTAGTCGAAGCTCTGGAATACTGCATTTGGAATGGGATCTAGCATCTTCAGATGCTTCTTGAAATAATGATGCTCCTAGACCCTACAACATGACTAATTCCAAAAAAAAGGATGGGAACTTCTCTTTCCATCTCTGTTTCTCGCTCCCTCCCTTTTTTGTCAGTACGCCCCAATAGTCAGCCCAGCAACAGCACACAGAAGCTCCCAAAAGCAACCCCCCTCTCGCCGCCTCTGCATCCAGTGACCCAGTTTCCACCCCCTCTCTAAAACAAATCACTTCATGACCCACTTCTTCGTTTCGCACCACTTTAGCGTGCGCATGTGCTTCGCAAAATTATGCATCTGTCTTCGCTCTGAGGTTCAGAGGCATTTCATCTGTGCGTTTGGTTACGGAAAAATACTGCTGGCAGTATAAAATCCCCCACATTAATAATAAACGCACAGAGAACTGGAGATTTTCCTGCCTTCTGTATGTAACATCAGTATGTCTGATTATGTTAAGACAGTCTTTCAAGGTCAGCGTTGCCACATGACCATCTATAAACAGGAATTTTGCAATCACAATTATTTTAATCTTCCGTTTTTTGTGGTGCGTCGTCGGATAAGTGTGTGATTTGTAATTAAAGTACGCCGTCAACGGCTGAATTCTTTTCTGATTAATGTATGTGATAATACTCGTACTGCTGATAATAAGAACATGTCAGTGAGACTGTCAGAGGCGGCAACAGGAAGGCAAATCAATTTTGCGGCCTATTTAAGCAGAGAGACGAATGGTAATTTTTAATAATCAGCTATGCTCAGGTGGTAGATCATCCCATACAAACAAACTTAGTTTATAAGGATTAATAGGTAAACATTTGTAATATTTAATCACAGTGCTTTTCTGTAAGGACAGATGCATGCTGTCAGACTTTTGAGTCGAGTTGGTTCAGGTTTCATTTAAATGAGCAGTGGGTCATCTTTACAAATGTTGACTCAACGGCGCATCAATTGGAAAAATGTGCATCATTAATTAATGCAGTAGTGTAAGTGTGTATGGACTGCGGTAAATAAAAGGCAGTGGGACCCTGAATGACTGGTGACAGGATACACATAACAGCAAGTCATTTTCCTTAGTTCAGTTCCACCAGCCTACCTCTCTTTCTTTTTATTCTGATTTCTTTGGTATGCCGGAAACAAAATATATATTTACTGTACATCTCTCATATTTACTGCCTTAAATATCAATATCAATGTTTCATTTTTATTAGCTAGATTCAGACTGTTATTATTCCTGTAGTAATATTTCACATCAGTTGTAAATCTCTTTACTGGTATTTGTGCATGGATCCTAGTTTCAGTGCATTCATATGATAGTTTCAGCAGAATTTTATTTTATTTTTTATTTTATTCAATAAACTGCTTTCATAAAAATGAATATTTAATAAAATTATTAATACACACTGTAATATTTATATTACATTTGGAAAATTATAATTATAAAATACACACATTTTAACACAAAACAGCACAACTAGTGATAACAATGTTTTTGTGCCCTGAAACAGCATATTAGGGTCATGTGACACTGAAGTCTGGACTAATGGCTTAATTGAGCTTTGTCACCACAGAAATAAATTAGATTTTAATAAATATTAAATCAGTCATTGTTAAAATATTTCAGAATATTATTGCTTTTTACTGTACTTTTGATAAAACAAACACAGCCTTGGTGAGCAGAAGATATTTAAAAACGTACAAAATATACATTATACACACACACACATATATATATATATATATATATATAGTGCTTGATGTAACACAGTAAATCATATAAAAACTAAAAATGCTATTGTGCATTTGGCTGTATTATTTTATAAATATTGTTTATGCATTTTATGGCTTCCTCGCAGTACTAATTTTTCATTGTAAATCTTGCTCAGAGTGAAAGCCCTATAGGAGACATTAGCGGGGAGGAAAAGGATGACTATGAGGGGGAGGGGGGGAGTGAGGGAGGCCAGTGGCACGTGTCCAGATTAAACGTAATCCCAGCACAGAATGCCAAACAAGACTTCAGGTGAGAGAGGAGCTCCAACGGGACGAGAAATTGAAGGGGGTGGGAGGAAAGACAGGTGGCCAGGAAGACAAGAGAAGAGGGAGAGTGAGGAGGTGTGCGTGGATTTGCCCTATAATATAATGATTCCCACTGGAATGGGACTAAAGAGTGGATTCAGATGTGTTACTGCAGGTGACTGAGGAATGTGTATATATTTAGATTCTAAAGCTGTATTTTTGGCATTTTTGCCTTTATTATGATATAACAGTTTAGAGTTGACAGGCAGCGAAACAGGATAAAGGGGGGCGGGATTGGAAAAGGTCAATGAGCCGGGGTTCGAACTTGGCCATAGTGCAGCAGCACTGTATATTGGCATGCTGCCCACAAGGTTATTGGCACAGACATGTACATTATTTACATTCTTTTGGACAAGTGTGCAATATGAGAAGGAGCATGTTTGAAATCTTTTCTTTATCAGACACAGAAACTTGGGATTTCGAATATGATTACATAATTTGTTTGTGTTCAGAAAAGCACTGAATATGATTGCATAATATTATAAATAATGCCGTTCAAAAATGAATTACAATTGATAGCATCCAAAATAAAAGTTTTTGTTTACATAATATATGTGTGTGTGTGTGTGTGTGTGTGTGTTTTAAATTATATTATTATATATAAGTACTTACATGCATGTATATATTTAA
>JAUMHR010000072.1:9901954-9913893 GCA_032361145.1 Enteromius fasciolatus | reverse complement strand
AATGGGATGGCACTTCAGTTCATAGAATGAGTAAAGGCAGGTGAGCGAATACTTTTGGTAATATAGTGTATATGTACGAACCATATTACGTTTACAGCACATTTTAAACGTGTTTTTATTTGTAAGGAGAGTATAAGAATTTGTGGGTGTGTTCAAAAGAATGAGCTCTTGTGTGTTTATGTGTGTTACGTAAGAGGTGTAAAAATAGACCCAGCTCTGCACCATTCCTCTTAGTTGGCTGCTCTCGCACGCACACTGCTTCACCGTACCCACAGGGCACACACAACAGTGCTCTGAACAACCCCTCACACACATACACTCCCCGCATCTTACACACACACAAACTCACTAAAGCATCACACGTGCATCTTCACAAACATAAAAGGTGGACGTCCATCAGCTCACACGCCAAAACAATAGCTAAACTTCCGTTATAAAATACAAATACCTTACACACAAGACAATTTGTGTGTCTGCTTGTAGGCATACATTATTAGCCTCCTCGGTGTTAAGAAGATGTTTTTGTCCACAGACACTTAGAGGCACTTCGGTCACAGAAACGCAAGCCACAGAGTTTGTGAGTAAAACGATAAACCAAGCAGGCTGAGATTCGAAGCCATCCGTGTGACACATGATTGACATTTGGTGTGACAGTGAAAATTTAGCTTTTGAAAGACACTGAGAGATCTCTGGTGTCAGTTTGCAAGCTTCCCATCACAAACACACTGTTGATGTTTTATCATTAGGGCTTTCGCACCACAGGAATTACTTGGTAGTACCCAAACTAATTATTCAACTACCCACTTTTTGGTGTTTTTGCACCATAGGAAGTAGGAACGATATTAGTTCCAAGATCTCAGTTTGGAGGAACTAAATTAGCTCCTACTTTAGAGTACTGTTTAAAAAGAATTACTAGGAACTATCAGTGACGTAAGTGTATGCTGCTAAGCACGTAAGAAAACTGCCTCACCTGCCATGATTTAAAACGCTGTGTAAACATATACTGTGTCGACATTGTATCAACTTGTTTCTTTTTATAAATGGCAAGACTTCATCTAAGCCATTCTTCATTTCCCTAATTGAACAACATGTGAAAATTACATTGCTGGCAAACGGCTTGCTTGGAAAGGCCCTATTTTAATTTAAAGGGATATTTCACCTAATAATAAACTTAGTCATAATTTACTTACCATCACGTCATTTCAAAGTTGTGTTTGGTTCACTCTCTGGGAAAAAAACTTGCACCAGGGCAGTACTCTTTTTGAAACATTTTACTCTTCTAATATTTTCTAATATATATACAGTATATATATAGAGAGAGAGAGAGAGAGAGAGAGAGAGAGATATTCTAATATATACATTTTAGTTAGAAATATTTATCTTTAAGGAACTGCCTCTGTTTTTTTGAGAGTGTTCTATACTTTTTTCTCTTACAAGAATTGTTGTAAGATATTTTTCATACGATAGTTTGCAGTTACCACAGGTTGGGTAACTCCAAAAAAAGAGCAGAAAGGAGCAAGAAATATGATTCATGTTCTGATGATAACTGCTAAATGTCCAATATTAAAAAGTTCAAATGTTTTTAAGTTAAATCAATCATTTTAAATGCTTTAAGTAAATTGAACATCACAACAAAGTATTTATTTGTATGAAAAGTAAATGCTATTTTAAAGATAAAAGTGTTACAGTACATTGTTTAATTGCGTTAATTATTAACAATAATTACATTATTTTTACTATTAAATTATATAGTGTTTTTTAAGTTGAATTTTGCAAGACAGCAAATGTCATTTAATTGAATATCCAATATCAACCAGTATTGGAAAACAGTGACTTATGACAGATTTTGTATTTTTTTTAAATGATAGTAACAAATCAGTTTTGGTGATTATTGACATCCATTGTTCATCCACTCTTTTGTGCTCTACAGAAGTAAAAAGTTACAGATTTGAATGACACGAGGGCGAGTTAATAATGAAAATGTTTATTTTGGGTGAACTATTCCTTTAAGTAAAATCTGTGTTTACTGTGTTTTACTAATGTCCCTCAAGCATTTTCAAAAAACCTGAACACTAATAAATGACGCTTCTTGACCTCTGCATTAACAAAAATAGTTTTCCTGTGGGAGAGCCATGTTATGGAGAGAGAGACTGCGTGTGACATTCCTGGAGTCAGCTCTCTGCTCTCTCTGTTTGTGCGCTGACGACACATCTGCGGCGTTCTCCACTCTCACTTCATGTGCACCGTTTGTGTGTTGAGAGGAGAGATTCTGTGTATTATTCAGCTTGAACAGGGAGGATCATCAATAATAACTAAGCTTCGTGATGGAGGCTGTAAAAAGAAGTGCTCCTCTATCTTGGGTGGAGTACATTGAGTGCTCCCCGTTTCCTTTTAACTTCTTTTTTTACTCATATGAGACCTGATAGATTTAAGGGTTTAGATATACAGTTACCCTAAAAAAGTATTTGGCCACTTAAAGCACACTTGAAAATGGCATTGCAAAATGTAATAAAATATCTTAACTAAAAATAATTTTTTTTTTAAACGAATAGTATTTTTCGTTTTGTTTTGTTTTAAATACACTACCTTCCAGAACTTTGGGGTCAAGATTTTTTAATAATGAAATAATACTATTATTCAGCAATTAAATTAATCAAAAGTGTCAGTAAATGCATCTATAATGTTTTAAATGATTATTTTAATTAAATGTTGTTCAAGGATTGAGTCATGGTTTTCACAAAAAATTCTCAAAACATTAATTTCAATATTAATAATGTTAAGAAATGTTTCTTGAGCACCAAATTGGCATATTAAATTATTTCTCATGGAAAATATGACACTAGAGTAATGGCTGCTGAAAATTCAGCTTTGCCATCACAGGAATAAATTACATTTTAAAATATATTTAAATAGAAATAAAGTTATTTAAAATAGTAATAATATTTCACAATATTAATATTTTTGCTGTGTTTTTAAATAAACCCTTAGTAATTATAAGAGACATTTCATAACATTAAAAATCATTTACAAATCCCAAACCTTTGAATATTAACATATGTGGACACTGATTTCCAAACATAGTTAATTAATAGTTAAGCGTGTTAACTGACTTTAACTAACTTTGATCCAATGTTCATAAGTAAGTGTAAAATATGTCAGAAATGTTCCTTCATCATGTGCGTGCAGAGAGTAAGTGTTTGATATTCTGCCTGTGCAGTGTTAAGTGTCCAAATCCAAGGTTCTTTCTAGAAACATTTTCCAGTATAACTTGGCGATGTGATGTGTTTGGTGGCCGTGATGACACTCAGGCCTCAAGGTCACAGGGAAGGTCAGTTACTGTCGCTTTGGCACTTTGGAGGATCAGCCAATCCGAATGCAGTATTTTGGCCTTTGAAGAGAGAGCTACAGAAGGCACTGTGCGGTTGAGAGCTCATAGCAAGATGGCCGATATCCAGTTCTACAGAACGATGCAAGAGAGACACTAAACTCACAGTGGAGGAAAATGACATGGGAATACTGGAAAACACAAACATGTTTCCTTACGTTAACAAGGAGGAAAATATACAAAGGCTGCTATTTTTTTATCCTCCTTTTGCAGTGATATCAGTACAGAATTGGATGTTGCTTGCTAATAATAGAAACATCATTAAAAAGATTGATGCATACAGTGACAGGACTGTAAATTCCTGGGGTGTGAGTTTTTTTAAAGGGCTCTAATGCATTTATATGCACGTGTTTGTGTATTTTTTAGGAATGGCACAGGGGAATGATCATGGCACACAGTATCGTTCTGCCATCTACACCTACAGCCCAGAACAGCAAGAGCTGGCCATGAGAAGCAGGTGTATGTACCAGGAGGTGCAGTATCTCAAAACACACTGAATTCTGTTGCTTTATAACAAATTAGGGATTTTTTCATAACCAGCTATTACCCCTATTATTTTATTTTATATCTAGTCCTACCCTCTTCAAACTTAACTAAACTTTAACATTTGTATTTTTCAGATTTTCCATCATACTTATGTTTGTTAAAATTTCATTTAGCTAATCTAAATTAGAAAATATCATGAACCTTAATTGTTTTTATGTCAAATTTTTTTTACAAGAAGCCCTTGTGCTTTATTAATATATGTATATATAATTTTTACTGTTGTCATATAAATGTCATATTGCGTGTTAAAGGGGGCATTAGTGAGAAATAAGGATACACTACTATTCAAAAGTTTAGGGCCTATAAAAGAATTGAATGCATTAAACTGATCAAAAGTTACAGTAAATACATTTATAATGTTTCTATTTTTGAACAAACGTTTTGAAAGCCGTTTTCAGTGCAACAATTTTCAGCTTTGATGATATTAAGCACAAAATCAATATATTAGAATCATGTCTGAAGACTCTTTGCCATCACTTCAATAAATGTCATTGAAAATCGAATAAAATTAGCATTTTAAATTATATTGTTTTACAGTGTAACTGTTGTTACTGTAGTTTTATTGTATTTTTGATCAAATAAATGCAGCCTAAGTTAACTTACAGAACCCAAAATTTTGAACAGTAATGTAAATAATTGCGTAATTCAGTTTAGTTCAGAAAATATAACCACAGTTTCAATCCACTGATTTTCTTTTTGCCCCATCACATCTCCAGAATCTCTTTTCCATTCTTTGCCGCTCTCAAACCGTCCACTGCCGAATGCTGCCCACCCACACCTGTCAGAACGATGCGCTTGTGGATGCTCATCTGGATAGCTGGACTGTTATCCCTGTCAAACTAGCATGATGATGCTTTCTTTTGTGAGATGCAGGAGCTTGGGTAACCATCACTGTGGTAACCCTTTGCTCCTCATGTCATCGGTCTTGCTTCTAGGGCTCAGATGTGATTTGGGAGTGAGGTGAGTGAGGCGTGGGCAGGGAGGTTAGGTGACCCCTATTGGCCTTGGCCTTGTGCGCATCAGGGTGAAAGGTCAGGCTTGCGGGAGGCAGCTGTGGTTAAAGGGACGCAATCAGATCAGGGGACTGAAACGGACGTGCTGTTGATGGCCCCGGTGACCCCACAAGCTGAAATCTACCCACACACACAGATATAGCGAGGCACCCCACAGACTGCATGTCAGTAGGGGTTAAACTAGGCTGGGGGCACTATAAAGGCACCTCCGATTAAAAAATAAAAATTCATTTTATATAAAATAAAATAAATAATGTTGGTCCAACCCACGCCAGACTTTTTTTAAGAAGTCTCTTAAGCTAACCAAGGCTTTATTTATTTGATCAAAAATTCATTATGAACAGTAAAGTTGAATTCATCATAAAATTAATAAATTATAACAGAACTTGTGCCTTTGATGGCAAAGATGAATTTTCAGCAGCCTTCAGTGTCATATGATCCTTCCATAATCATTCTGGTGGTTAAATAACACTTCTAGTTATTGAAAGTTTTAAGAAGAGCTTTGCTACTTAATATTTCTGATATGAATACTGTGTTTATTCGAAAAATAAATCTTTTGTAACATTATGAATGTATTTACTGCCACTTAAGACCAATTTAATGCACCCTTGCTACATTAAATTATTAATTTCATTAAAAAAAAAGTAGTAATTCAGTAACACTTTACAATAAGGTTAATGTATTAACAAACATGAACAAACAATACATGTATTATATTATTAATTTTTTTAGTGTTACAGTAGTTTACTAAAAAAAAACTTGCATTAGTAAATGCTAGATATTCATTGAATAAATGCTATAGAAGTATTGTGTATTCTTAGTTAACTAATGAACCTTACTGTAAAGTGTTACCGTAACTTCTGGAGTGTTTAGTGCGGTATGTGAATGTTTTACAGTAGGTGATATCATATGCAACAATACAAGATTTTTATGAACAAAGACTGGCTCCAGATCGCATGAAATCTATTTAAAATATGTTTATTAAAAGGGCAACACATCTCTCAGACTTCAGAGCCTTTCCGCGCAGTTGATGCTTCTGCTTCTCTCTCTGAGGGCAGAGCGAATCTGAAGTGGTTTCGAAGAACGGCTCGGTTACATAAGCAGGCATGATGAGATTAGACATGTTAGTCCGGACTCCGGAGTCTTGTTAAAATACAGAGGAGCGGATGCGTGTGTTTGCATCCGTCTTACTAGGGAAAAGCACCGCTGAATATCTGGCAGTGGAGAGTGAAAATTTGAACGTGATGAGCGTGAAGAGATTGATGAGGCCTTTTTGAGGACACTTCCATCAGGTCATATTCAGGTGATGAATCAGACACCGACATCACACGCAGACGGGAAATGAATTATTAGCACCCATTGAGAGTTGCACTCCAACAGTCTCCCAAAACTCAGTGAGGGCAGTCAGGGAGAAGGAAACGCGGGAGTGGGAGAGGAAGAAACACTCTTTTAAGCGCTGTGGCTGAGGAGGGGAGGGGTGCTGTAATAAAATGTAGGAATTTGCAGAACATCAAAGAGTTTTTATTCAGTAGTGAAAGGGAGCGAGACGCAGGATGATAGAGTAGAGGTACAATTCTGCTGCAGTGAAGCACTTTCTCCCAGGAGTTATTTTGGGGATTTGAATGGAGGTTTATGAATTTTCTTTGTTTATCTACTTGTGTTGTGCTGCAGACACAACACAAAATTTTATTTTTTTGTGGTTATGTTTCGGAGGGGCTGAGATTCATTTCTTCATGACCCAGATTAAATAATGTTGAGAGATGGGGTTTTTTTTTAAGAAAAGCTGATGTGATGTGAATGTCAAAATGTTGGGTGTTGACATATTATTCATATTTTTGCAGTTTAATGCTTTTATATTATTCCCAATATCTAAAATAATTAGCATAATTACTCATCAAAATAACATCTTATAAAATGTAACATTTGTACATAAAAAATTAATAGACTATATAGATGTAGCACTCACGTTTTGTTTTAAAATAACTTAAAATAATATTGTTTAGTCTTTTTTCGATCATTTTATTGTAATAGATAAGCAAAATAGAGTCTCTTTGACTTAAACGATTTTTTTCCTGAAATATCTCGTCATTCTGAGATGTCTTTGTTTTTTTAATGCTATTTGACATTGACTTTAAGAATAAAAAAACCCAATGTGCTCTAGAGCCACAGAAGAAACTGTGCCTTTTGATCATTTTAAGCATGTTTCATGATCATGAAAACACGAAAAGGGCCTTATGATAGCTGTAAATGTAGTAGTAACAGACCTAAATGCACTGAATTTTCATATGAAATGTTAATTTCTGGTGTAGCCTATAGCTCCGGTTTCTAAAAGCGCTCCGTCTAAAAACAAAATCTCTCTCTCTGTTCCATGTCATGTAATCTCACACACATACGCTCATGCTCTTACACTTTGATCTGTCTCCTCTCACAGGTCACATGACCCTCTGCTGCCTTATTCCCTCTCACAAAATGCAGGAACAGCCAAGGATGACAAAATGGATTCCTTACTATATCTTATGCACACACACACTCGTGCTTGCATGCAAACTAAGCATGTGTGGAGATGAGCGTAAATGCACAGAACATGCAAAGATCAGCCTTGGCCTTTGCACTGTTTTTTTTTTATGCTGCCTTGCTCTTGTATGTTTGGTCTAAAGTGAAACACACACACATATATAGATATAGATATATACACCTACACATGCTTTTCTGTTGGTGTAGCAGAACTATACAGCTTATAATATGAGGATGATACTGTAGCTTTCAGCTGATGCTGTATCTAAAATAAAACTGCATCACCGTTTCAGGAATTTTGAAGTATAGCTTTTTAGTTCATAGGAAGAACTGCATTAATATTTATTATTTATGATGTTATGGAAGGTCAAGCTGTTGTAGTTAAAATATACACAGGGAGTGTACGTGTTAACATGAGCGTGTTCAGGTTTGTGTGTGTGTGTGTGTGTGTGTGTAAATAGTCTAATATGTCAGGTGAGTTTGTGCTCACAGGGAAATTGAATTATATTGAATTATATCTGATGAAAAAAAATAATTCTGGTTTCAATATATGGTATATGGTTAGACTAATAATAACATACATTTGTGTGTGTGTGTGTGTGTGTGTGTGTGTGTGTGTATTTGCAGATGCAGGAACACTTAGTGACATTAGTTGAGTCATCAGAGTCACATTCAAATATGCAAGTGCTTATGTAATATCTCTCTCTCTCTTTGCCTTGTTTCTCTGTCTCTCTCTCTTTCTGCCTCTCTTTGCTTGACTGTCCATAGAAATGTTCTCCTCAACCAGAGAGACACAGACCACTGAGCTTTGACAGCGCCAGCTTTCTGACACTATATCCACACACACACACATCAAAATCTTTCACAAAATCATACTTTCTCTCTTTTTAAAACAATTTGCACAATTTCAAGGATGATAAGCAGGGCTCAGCTATATGGATTTTCATCTCCGCTGATAGTTTAGATTTTGCTCTTCCAATATAGGCCTTTTAAGAAATTTAAAGAGATTATTTTTATTCATGTGTTTATGAAACCAATGCGCTCTATGTAAACACAGGGGAGAAAAATATTAGCGTTTGAACATTTTGAGAATATAAATGGGTTCTGACAATGAAAAGTGCTGTATAACAGTAAGAAATTATATATATATATATATATATATTGTGTGTGTGTATATATATATATAATTGTGCTGTCAAATGATTAATTGCAATTAAGCGCATCCAAAAGAAAAGTTTTTTAAAAGTATCTTATTTATTAATAATAATAACTATTAATTTTGTTATTATTATGAAATTATATAAATATGCAATAATACTCTTACACTGCTATCTTTTTTTATGCTCTACTTCAAGTTTTTGGTTCTCTTTTTATGCACACTTGGCTAAATGTTCTTTGTGTGTTCGTCTTCCTGTTCACTGTAGCATGTTTAACCATGTAATAATCTACCAGGTAATTCTCATCTTTTTTTTTTTTCTAAATATACTGATATCAGAGACATCATTTACAAAATAAAACAAATAGGACATGTTGTCTTTAGGTTGTTGTATAGGTGTCTTTGTTAGTATGCTGCTGTTGGTGTCTGCTGGTGTTAGGATGCACAAGCAGCCTCTTTTGTTAGACTTGAACTTAGAAGCAGGTAAAGCAGACTTCTGTCACCACCTAGTGGCTGAGATCTGAAACTACATACATTTAAAAAAAAGACAGCTGCTAATGCTCAAAGCAAAGCCAGCACATAAATGCACTCCGTTCTTTCTTTCTGTTGTAGAGACACCTCCCTCAGGTCTACAAGTGAGCTTTGGAAATACTGTGATTGATGTTCAAAGGTGTTTTGTTCTCTCTGTTTGTAATAGTAGCCTATCTAAAGTCTGCTTGGGTTTATGGATGCGGCCCCTAGAGGGAGACAGACCTTCATTCATGTCCCTTTGAAACAGTTTTGGACATTCTGTCTGGTTTTAACATCACATACACAAGAAAGAGTTTCAGCTCTCAGAGTTGCTTCTCCCTAGACAGTGATCACATTTATCCTCTTCATATCAAATGGTGCTGTGGTTTATCGTCTCTTTCTCTGTGTCTCCTGTTCCGTCTTTCTGCTAGGCTCTGACTAAGAAAGGCCTGGGTGAGATCACCACCGAGATCCGAGAGCACACTGAATTTTACTATGCTGAAGACCATCACCAGCAATACCTGCACAAGGTGCCTAAAGGATACTGTGGGTTAAAGGGCACCGGTGTCACATGCTCTCTTGGAGGAGAGAAAGATGAACTCTGACCCAAGGCACACGGACATTGTCTGCTATTTTAAAGGGACACTTCACCCAAAAATGAGCATTTTGTGATAATTGATTTACCCTCGCGTTATTTCAAAACCCTTTCTGAATTTCTAAAAATTTCTTTCTAATATTCTTCAGCGTTAACTAAAATGAAACCCATAACAAAGCATTTTAAATTAGTGCTGTCAAATGACTGCAATTAAGCGCATCCAAAATAAAAGTGTGTGTGTACTGTGTATATTTATTATTTATGTATTAATACACATGCATATACATATTTACATAATAAATACTTGTGTCTAATTGAATCCATGTATAAAGAGACAACACACATGTATTAATGCTTTCAGACAATTAATCCGAAATAAAAGTTTTTCTTTACATAATATGTGTTTAGGCTGTGTTTATTTATTATGGTTATATTAAAACACACACGTATGGTATATATTTTGAAAGTATTTACATGTAAATGCATTTATATATTTATTTTCTTATATTTGATATTATATCTAAATATATTTAATATATAAACATAGCATATTTTCATTAAATATATGCATGCATGTGTTTGTATTTATATATACTTAATAAATATACACAGTACATACAAATATATTATGTAAAGAAAAACTTCTATTTTGGATGCAATTAATCGGGATTAATTCACTTGACAGCACTAGTATGTGTGAATGTATGTACAAAGTGTGTATTACATATTTTTCTGACAAAATATGAGTCTGGGGAACAAGTTGGACTCCTAAAGCCAACAGCAACCTTCTGCCAGTGATATTTCCTGAAGCTAAATCTGTCACACTCTGCTCTAGAGCATCTGCTGTGTGGCTTCTCTAGTTCTGCTGCATTCTAATACAGATTCTGCCTTATAGAAACGTGGATTACAATGCTTGCTTGTACACAAGACTGTTTACTTTACTTTTAGAACAAACAGTCATGTTACACATTAATATTGTGTAATAATTATTCAGGGAAAATACTATATTTTTTCCTCTATTGAGTTGCACATGTAATGTCTGTGTACCACTAGGTGGCAGAACATGTAAATGTAAAAAAAAAAAGCCTCAAAATAAATTACTGTAGATTAAAGGAGGTGGAAGTGGGTAATTTCTGTGCCACCTGCATCACCTAACAGAATTACAGAAATGACAAGAACAGGAAAAATGTTAATTGTGTTGTAAAGCCTTGTAATGAGAAGGTTAATTAGGCTTTAGTTTGAATACTTTGTATATGTGAAGTGAGACCTGAAAGCTGGAAAATCTGTGGTTGCAAGGGCATTGGTAGGCAGCTGGTTTCTAGATGGTTGATAAGTTTTTCTGGTTGGTTGTGGGGCCATTTAGTTGACATGGCCTGAAAGTTTTAGGAGGTGTTAGAGATTAAATCTATATATGTATATATATATATTAGGGCCGGGTACTTTAACGCATTTTAATCGCACCGCGGAACGTTTCTCGCTGTATAATTTTCGGCGGAATGATTATACTGGAGCACCAACTAGCGTTTCTTATGTTCTGAATGTGCTTAAAAGTAGGGATGCACCGATCCAGATCGGTCGATATGTTTGCGCGTTTTGTCAGTAAGACGGTCCTGTAATCAGCGGTAAATGCCATCAGGTGCGTGATTTCACATTGAGCCATATATACTACACACAGCTGTTGTTCACTGACGAGCTGCGCAAATCCACGCTGATAATGAACGTGGTTCTGCGCAGCTTGTCAGTGAACAACGGCTGTGTGTAGTATATATGGCTCAATGTGAAATCACGCACGGCACAATATTGGTTTGTTGGACTTGGTTGAACAAAAATTAACAATATTTTGTTGCTTAAGCTGATGTATTCAGTCATTATTCAATGGTATACTAAAAATCCATATGAAAAACTTACTTCTCACTGTTCTCAGGTAAAATATTTATATGCGATTAATTTCGATTCATTAATTACAAAGCCTCTAATTAATTAGATTTTTTTTTTATCGAGTCCCGGCCCTAATAATGATCACCCTGTGGTTTTGCAAGTTCTCTTCCTTAGAAATCATGGAGGTGTTTACAATTTTCAGCATAGGTGCATTTCCACTGTGAGACACAGAATCTAAAAAGATAAATCAGGATATTACATTGTGTTTTTTTTAACAATTTATTTGGGAATTACTGTGTCAAATAAGTATTTGATCACTTGCTTATCAGCCAGATGTCTGAC
>JAUMHR010000072.1:9888744-9899912 GCA_032361145.1 Enteromius fasciolatus | reverse complement strand
CCCATTTGTGGGCGACTGGATAATTATAATGATTTTGCTATGTGATAAGATGTTTCTAATCAAACAGTTGCCTTATCCACAAGATCAGAATCACCATCTTACCATTGTGTGTATGTTCTGTTGTCATATTGTTGGTAATGCTCCACTGTCATAGTGTAATTGGAAGTGTGTCTCTACTAAACATTGTAAGGCCATCATTGGACAAATGGTTGGGTGGGAGAGTCTTAACAATCATCTGAAGCATGGTGGGGGTTCGCTCTTTGTGCTAGAGGATAAGATCCTTTCAAGTGTAAAAGGTTCTTTTCTTTTGGGTTGTTTGGGGCTTTTAAAGCCCTTGTTTTCCTTAAGTCTCTTTTCACAAAGTCAGGCCACGCCAGAGTCAACTATTTTTCCGTTGCCGTTACTCTATGAGCATGATTAATTTGAAAACCATGGATATGCATGCTGTAAAGTCGTCTTTGTACTCTGTGGTCTATTTTATTTGTGTAAATGCTTTGATGAATGTTTTACATGATATGAGTTAATTTGTGTGAAAAACGTCAGTGTTATGTACATTATGAAATACATTTCTGTCAAATACATCTATATGCTAAATTGACATTTGACTTGGACACGTTTCATAACGCTGCTGTTGTAAGGTCTGAAGAATATCGACCTTGTTCACAAAAGAGATTAAAAGACGCTGTGTCTTTAAGAGGAAGAACGCTAGGCACCAACTGTTACGTGTAAATATATTCAGAATCCGAAAGAGCGCGGCGTGCCAACAGCCAATCACGAAGCGTTTCTAACCGCGGGAGATCCAAATTTCGCGGGACGTAATTTGGCGCTAAAATAGCACTCCTCTGTTGAGCTGATGTCAAAGCAAAGCTTCTCGGCCGGAGAGAGATTACAGACACACAGGAAGGTTTCTTACAATCGCCGGCTCTACGCAAGAACTACAAGAGAAACATTTCCAACCTTTGTTTACCTGTGAAAGGTATATTTATGAAACTGAATGACCGTGGTACCTTTATTACATGTTTAATTTATTTGCATTATATCGAGACGTAATAGACTCTTGTGCCACCAACGTTACAACAAAGGACCCTAGTAGTAGACAGTTTTGTGAATTTCGGATGTTTACATTATTTTTCGTTTTCGCGCACAATTTATCTAAGTAACAACTTGAACAATATTTATTATACTAAGTGCATATTATATCGTTTACAGTCTTTTTAAGGTCATACATTCATTTTGACGGTTGATTCGCTCGGCAGTAAATTATAGACGCCATTTGCGTAATAAAAGAGTTTCCTTTGCGTCACTTTCGCGGGTTTTCGTGCATTTCTTGCGCAAAATGATGCGGATACCCAGAGGGATTTCTCCAGCTTCTGGAAGAGGCGCAGTATCTGGACTCTCGTGCCCACAGAAGAAAATGTTCTCCGCGGTAAGAACGGAATTTTTCAACATGGGACTCTCAAGCCCACCGATGAATTCGGTACCGGCTGGATACTTCACTCAGATCGGGAACACGACAGCTGCGGAGCAGAGAACCAACTGTTTGTACGCGACCCCCCACGGGCCGGAGCCTAAGCCGGTGCGGACCTCTTCCGGGAGACTGCCGGTAAGCCTCTTTCCTTCTACCGCTTCCACGCTAGGTATACGCAGGCTAGTTGTTTCATGTCATAGTACAGTATGATGACATTTATTAGAACGCTGCTACGGTCACATTGTAGGAAACACGTTCTACAGCTTGAAAGCTGCACGTTTATGGCTTTGCCACAGGGTTTTATCTGTGCCATCATCTCTGATGTACTGAAAATCTGTCAGTTCCTCATGAATGAATAAAACAGGGCGGTAATTGGAGAGCATGACCACAACACTGCATGTATATTTTAGTCATGACATTAGGACAGACAGGACCTTTAGGTAAAAGAGTGTGGCAAGCCACTTGTTTCTTAACTAGTAATCCTTCTGGGCCAATTATTGAACGTTTAAAATACTATTTCTCACTATTTTGCTAATGTCAAGAACATAGGTCATATCCAGGGTAGTGTCATTTAATTTTGCAATGGAATGAAAAGGAGTCTATAAGAGATAGAATTATAGTGTGTTCAATGGCTTGTGCTGTTGTGTAAAAACATGATACTTGTCATCCACAGCACACTTCAGATAACTCCAATAAATGGTTTAAAGTTGTGTTTTGCTATTGTGTAGACAGTCTAACACTCACAGCCTCATTCTCAAATAAGGTAAATTCAGTGTGGTGTCTCTCCTGAAGTCTATGCCATGTTAGAAAACTGTTAACGCTACACGTTTTGCCATTGAATTGTGGATTGAACTGTGGAAATCTGTGGTTTAAACTGAAATGGATACTAGTAACTAGCAACAAGACTACAAAATATGTAATTAATAATTTGTAAAAACTAATTCATAGTAAAACAGAATACTGGTTTGTTACCAGTGAAAATGACTTGTAGAAAACTACTGGGACCAGTATCTAGTGAATAGTTACCAGTGAAATGGAAATAAAATGGCATTTGCCATTGCGTTGCATTGCTTGCTAATCTATTAAAGATAAGTACTAATTTCATCAAAATAAGTTGTACCTAGTACCTAGATTTAAATGTTGAAATAGCTTGCCATAATAGTATTTCCAGGGGAGGTGGTAGAAGCTCATAGATGGGGGAAGGGTGCTTTACAGCTTCTGAACCGGACATTATATTATACGGGTCGGGCCTAGTCGTAAAGTGGGGGAAGGGTCTTTAAAGGTAAATTAATCTAAATGCAGAACCTTTATATATTAAGAAATCTGTAAACCATGTTATGCTTTGCTTCACTTGAAGTTGCATCATTAAATGATCCAGGTTCATTAGACTGATCCCAAAACTGGTTATTCCTGTATTTGTATGTTTAAACTCATGGGTTCTACAGCTCTTAGTTTATGTAGGTGCAGTTGTAATTATCACTCCCATTTTTTCCTTTGCCACTGTACACCTGTCTCCCCATTCGTTCTGTTGAAGAGGTCAGAAGGTCAAAGTATGTGCTCCAGGATCTGCCTATGTCAGACTTCTCTGTGTGTTGCTTGCTGCATCCAGCTGATAAACAAAAGCAATGATCACAGACTCATGCTGCAGAATATGGAGCAGGGCTGATAACAGACAGGGCGTCTGCATGGGCCTTGATGCACATGCCTCCAACTCTATAGATTGCAACAAAAGCCCGTCTCAGAATGCTTTTCTGGGTTTGATGCATCAATTGGTCAACTCAAAAAGGCTAACAGATCAGATAAGGCCTTGTTATATTGCTTTACACTTTATCTTTTATCATGACATTTTAGTCTGTAGTAGTAATGTTTCAAACAACTGTGTTTGAAAGAAAGTGTAGTGAAACTCCACATGGCATGAAACTTCCAGTTTAACTTTTTTCAGTTTTTCACACCAGTGTGCTAGTCATATCTCCTGCTGTGAAAAGTTTCACTCGTTCTCTGCCCCTTTTTCAATTTGACATGAACGACACACCTAAAGTTCACTTTTACCTTCCCAGTCCTTGAAGCATTTCTCCTTAAAAAAAAAAAAAAAAAAAAGCTTGTTAATTGCTTTTAATTAATTCCTCTGCAACCCATAGTTCATGTTTCTTCAAAATGTTAGTCAATATGATGTCATTTCCTTTACAAAATACTTTGCTTTTCTCGTTTAACTCTATCCACCTTTTTTTTTCTTCTCATACATAATGGTTCGCATGTGAAACACCTCTGTTTCATTAAAAATAAATAAAAGTGTAAAGTGCCGCAAAAGTTGAAAATAGTTTTCGGCAATCCAACGTTTTTGTGGTTACAATAAAATAATGTGATTTAACAAATACTAGTGTAAAGTAGCAGCTAAAGTGCCTGGAAGCTGTTGACACTGGATGCCTTGCACATTCAAGTTAAAAATGGCTGCACCTGCTCTAATGTTCAAAATAACATGGATAAAGTTTTTTTCCAGTTGAATATCCAACCTGAACACGTTAGTCAGATGAATTCCCAATAACAAGCTTTTAGCTAATAATGATACTGTGGTTTGTAGCTTGCGTTTCCTCTCCGACTAGTCAGAGGATCTCAGAGTTAATATTTTCCGATTGTGATGAATCATTTGCTGAAAGAAAATAGACCTTTTATATGCTTCAAAGGTAAAGGCTGACAGTTGAGGGTCTTCTAATTCAGTTTCAGTTTTCCCAGATCATATTTTCTCATTGTAGGTTTGGTTAATATGTTATCAAGTCCACGTTTATTCATCAAATGTATGAGCATAACAATAGTTGCAGACTACATGCAGTAGTATTTGATGTCAGCATTGTTCAATGAAGAAAAATAAAGACTAGAGGGCTTTACAACAGAGCCAAGCTTTGAGGATTGAAAAGTCATGGAGATAACTAGGTCTCTGGTTCCAAACCTCACATGTCTGAGATCAAATGATCAGCCACTGGTCTGTGATCACTAAGTTGTAGAACACATGATTTGTCTTTGTTTCCAAAGACCCTGGTGAGGCAGTCCCTCCCCCCCATCCCAGAGTCCCTTAGGTCATTTTACCTCATTTCATTTTCTTAATTTACCTTTTTCCCCCCTCTGGGGCCACCGGCAACCAGGTGTTGCATCAACAAGGTGGGTGATGGGTCTCAAGCTGTTTAACTCCGAACGCTCTGCATGGACCCGTCTGGCCAAGTTTTGCATTTCAAAGTATAGTCCCCTTACGGCCCTTTTTGTGTGGACTTCCCCCTTTCTCCTTTACCTGTGGCTTCTTTTCATTTTGACACCTCTGAATACATCACTGACACAGAATGGTCTTTCTCACTCTTACACGTTGTGAGTAGGATGTATGTTTTTTTTACATTTGGGAGTGGTGCTTTTTGCAGGTCATTTTCTCACGTGTGTCTGTAGGCGTATAGAAACCTGTTCTTGATTTATTAAAAAAACACCTCTGATGATGATTACTTAGAAGGTTACACAATAACATGTATTAAGACCCTGATTCCCCACCTCCAACCAGTGAAAGACTCACAGTTAGGCTATTTATTGCAGTACGGGGGAAGTGTGACTTCATGTGCAATACGCTTTAAAGAATGAGCCTTTAAATATCTTAACAATAAATGCAGTGTATTGGACGTGCTGTCTTCAGATGACTTTAGTCAAAATGTTAAATATCCAAGACTATTATGGTGCACGTTGTATGAAAACAAATGGAAACATTTCTGTTAATTTCTTAGGAAAACACTGGTTGTGAAAGCTAAGAGAGTTTTTGGAAGGGTATATTTTGTGTCAAGACCCAACAATGTACTTTTTTTCAAAGCCGTGATTTCATTTGCACCAATTTACACTGTGATAGTGCAAACAATCATAGAAAATTTTCAGTATGAATCATTCAGTTCGTTATGCATTTTTAATATCTTAAAATAGAAAAGTTATTTTATATTAGAATATTTAACAAAGTGCTGCTTTTTGCTCAATTTTTCATCGAACACAAGCTTTGGTGAACGTAAAAGACTAATAAAAAAATATAACCAACTCTCAATATTTGAACAGTAGCGTGATTATGCTGTGTATGAATCAGTAGGGGTTTTATGATGAAACATCCTCTTAGAAGTTATTGGAAATTATCGGGTGTTGTGTAACTCCTGTTGAAATAACTATTAGTGAAATATTGCCTATTACCATATCAGCATTTTGCCATCGCAGTGTATTTCTTAGTGTTTCATCATGATCTCGAAAGTTACTTGATCCCAGACTCTTGAGTCTCTCTTTGTTTTCTTGAGTGAGAAGGAAAATGGTGCATATCTTTAATGTCTTTTGTGGTTATTTAAGTCATATTTTAGTAGTAAGTAGGGTATAAGCAAAAGCTGATACGAAGGATGGATTTGGCATTTTTATCCAAAGTAAGGTTAGCTGCACATAGGTAAAGGATTATGTGTTATTTCTATTTGTTAAATGCTATATACATTCAGTATGCACAAACAAACTTTTTGCCTAAATATGGGTGTTTTTGTTAACCTGCAGAGCCACAGCTGTGTGACGCTATCTTACTCATTTGCATGTTTTTAGAAACTCCTGGGCCTGGAGCGTTTCCACCAGTTTCTGATGTAAATCTGTTTATTAGCAAACAGCTATAGATATTAGTAAAGTTTGGATTTCAGTAGGTGAAGCTGCTCCCAGAACAGTGCTTTAGAAGTGAATGATTCCGCTTCCTCCTCGTACTCTCTGAGCCAGCATTTCTCAGTTCTCATTTCCCACCGACACAGGAAATTGGCAGAACCAACCACATAAAAGCTATTCTAGATATGAGATGCTGCAGTTCAGAGAAATGGAACCACACAATGCCTCCTTTTCACGCCCAGGTGGGGGTGTGTGTTCGTCTTGAGCTGATCTGCTGCGCTAAAGCATGGTAGCACCTGACGGTAACACAGATTTGATGACCATTCAAACAAGTAGCCCACAGTTCTATACTTTAAACATCTAGTGGTGGCTACAAAATGGTCCATTTTTATTTTTTACTTATTTTTATTTTTTTTAAACCTTGTTGCCAAAGACCCTAAATTGTTGTCCAGTAAGGTATAACATTTTGTAAAATATAATATAATTGTAGCTACACATTTTCATGCCAAAAAATTGTTATACTGAATAAAAAAATAATTATAGTAGTTTTTTATATATATATATATATATAACACAGGCATGTATATGTTAAATGTATATGTTTTTATATATATATATATATATATACACATGATAAATTAATTTTTTGACAGCACTAGAACCTAATAAACCTTTATATTTTTGTTGCAAATTAAATGTATAATTTGTTTAAAAAGCAGAATTAATGGTCATTGCTACATTCAGTAAATGCTTTCCTTTTTTTCTGAATATTATTGACAGATCCCATATAGAAGACTTTTTAATAGAGGTCTTGTATAATATAAAACAAATGGGTAAAGTGGGAGGCGAGGTGAAAAGTCAATTGAAAGGTGGAAGAAAAAACGGAAGGCGAAACTGAAAAAACGGAAAGATTACGCTGCTCCTCTCCCCCCAACCACCTGCTCGGTTGCTCCAGATGTCAGCGACAGGTGTAGATGTTGTTCAGGTCAGGACAATGCAGGCATTTTTGCAGACGCTTGCGCACACAGGATAAGCGAACCGTTCTCAGCACATGCTCCGTGTCTGTTACAGAAGTATCCTGTCTTGAGTGAACTGCACTCCTGAATGCCAATGGAAATCAAACGAGCAATGTGTGGGTGCAGTTTTCTGTTGAGCTGGGCTGTTAAAACCAGCCCATCTGCCTGGAGCGGAATGCTAAAGATTTCAGAAATGTGTAAACGTTCAGGTCATGCCCTCCCTTTAAGGGTTTTCTTTGGTTAAAGGGTTTGAATCAAGACCGAGTCATCCCAAGCTCAAGGAAACTTTAAAATCCATAGCACTAATTATATCAGGTTCTCTGTTATTGTGTTTCAGTGTTTGTTAGACTTCTTTTGAATGAGATTTGAGATTCATTTTGTGGTGATATAACAATTTTAATTCAATAAATGGGCTAAGTATAGCTATAAATGCTCCAAAAAGCCTTGTGACCTGAGCACAGTGTAAATTTGAATGTGTCCTGAGTTATTCAACAGTGTGCTGACTTCTTGTCTGTCAGTTAAAATTTTCTCCTCCAAACAATTAGGTGGATTTAAAACCTCTATTAGTAGCTGTTGAGGTGACCCTCTTAAGGTAAAAAGAGGCAGAACTTGTTTTTCTTTTTAGGACTGAGACGTATATAATAGTGGCAGTGTATTCGGGCACTTGAGGAAAGAGGAGTAATTGTTCTTGAACAATGCAGTTAAGAATACACTTTGACTCAAGTGTGTCTCACTGTCTGAGGTTTCCAGAACACTCTTTCCTATCTGAACAAATCTAAAAAAAACATGCAACAGTTATAGAAACAAGACATGATGCTAAATTTGGGCTATGTAAATAGTCCAATACTTTACAGGCGGCAATTGAAGGGTAACATGAATAACATTCTCTTGTTGTCTTTCTGTTCCAGGCCAAAAGAAGATTAGATCTAGAAGAGCCAATTTATCTCCCAGAATTCCGCACACCAAAAGGGAAAGGAAACTCAGCATGTGCAAGGGCACCAAGCCCCAAAAGTGAGTTCAACAAAATAATCTACTACAAACGTCAACACAATCACCGTTCGAGAAAAGTGGACCTCTTGTTTGTTGTTTCCATATGTTGAGTGAGAGGTGGAAGTTCATGCCTGTTTTAGGGCGTCTCATAATTGTTTAAAAAGCAAACACACCTGTCCAAGCCTCTCCTGGTAGGAACTGCAGCTGGTAATACTCAAACTATTATTAAAGAATGCCTCTTTTCTTTCTATCTCTCTCTAGCTCCCAAGTCTCCAGGGGAGCGCACCCGTTACGACACTTCCCTTGGCCTGCTGACTAAGAAATTTGTGGGCTTGCTGAGTGAATCGGCTGACGGGGTTCTGGATCTGAACTGGGCCACAGAAGTTCTGGAGGTTCAGAAGAGACGAATATACGACATCACAAATGTTTTAGAGGGTGTGCAGCTCATCCGCAAGAAATCCAAAAATAACATCCAGTGGCTGTGAGTGTGTTCGATTGGTAGTCTACTCTGAAACGCATGACCTGAAGATGCTGTTGTAGTTCATTGTAAATTCTCCAGTATTTGTGACCCTGGCCCACAAAACCAGACATGAGTGTATTGCAAATTGAGATTTATAAAGATTTATATCTTAACAGATAAAAGTGGAATAAGTAAGCTTTCTATTGCTGTATGGTTTGTTAGGAAAGGACAATATTTTGCTGAGATACAGATATAAAATCTTGAAAATGTCTTTATGGAACATGAACTGTACTTAACGTCCTATTGATATTGACCCATGCAATGTAATTTTGGCTGTTGCTTCAAATATACCCCAGCGACTTAAGATGGTTTTATGGTATTACCACTCATCAGAACAAATTAATTGAGCTTCTGTTTTACTGGGGGAATCTCAAACATCACAATTGTTTTTAATTATTGATAAATGTGTGTTGAGCATCAAATCAACATGTTAGAACAATTTCTGAAGGACTGTATTTGTGTACACATACTTGCTTTATGTAATTAATTATGATGGGTTTGTCTTAGGGTCAGTGGTGTGTTTGAAGGCTCATCCTGCAGCTCAGAGAAGTCCAGCACTCTCAAGAAAGAGCTATCTGAGCTGGACAGGCAGGAGAGAGCTCTGGACGAACTCATTCATTCCAGCTCAACGCGGCTACGTGAACTGACAGAGCACAAGGACAACCAAAGATATCCTTTTATTGTGTGAATGTTTGTTCTCTCAAGAACTGAGGAGTGGTTTGTCTCCTTTGCTTTTGTGAGCTTGCTCAGACATGCGGTTTTTAAAACGCTCACATAGTATAGAGATCCATTTTCAATTATTTTAAGTTTTTCATTTGATTGCAGTTAAGTTGCCATGCATGTTTTATCCTAGCTTCATGCTATCTTTTGTTTGTATAAACACTTGAATCAACATTTTGAATAGAAAGCTGAGAAAGTAGTTTTCTGGATCAGAAAATTCCATCAATGTTGGGAAAATAATTAAATGCTGTTTTAGATGCCAGAGGTGTTTGTCCTTAACTGGTGCTCACATTAGGATATGTGACTTATCAGGACATTCGTGCCATAGGCAGCTTGAAAGATCAGACTGTGATTGCTGTGAAAGCACCATCTGAAACCAAACTGGAAGTCCCAGAAGCATCTGAGGTCAGTATTTGTCTTAGTCCAAACCTTACGTTGCTCTCAGCTTGTTAACACTGGTTGGTGTTGATCAAGCTTGTGGACCACACTAGAGACCTGCGCGGGATGGATTTTTCAGTCCCGCTCCCGCAAAAATGTATATTATTTTCTCCTGCTCCTGCCCGCAGTATTCACGTTTTGTCCCGCTCGTCCGCAAAAGCCCACAGGTAAACACATAAGTAGTTTTATTTTCCCTGCTTCTTCCCGCTACTCTATTTGTTTCGCTTGCTTCCCTTTTGAATAGAAATAAAAAAATAAATGTAAAAAAAAATAAATGTTTCGTTTTATTTGAGTTTGATTAAATGGAATGAGAAACACGGACATGAACGAGGAGCTTTTCAGAACATAGAAATACAGTTGGATATAGGCTGATAATTTTGCAATGAAACAAAATAATAATAAAAATGTATTTCTAAAGTGCTCAAACAGAAAAGCATTTGGCCTAATACTGCTTCAGAATGTGAGTGAGCCTTTTTTCCTTCAGCAACGTAGAAAAAACAAGTACAACTCATGTGTCATGCTCTTTAGACATTGTGCCTCAGTGTGGGTACATAGTCATGAAGCACGCAAGAATTAGCTTCCGAAGTTGTGCCTGTAAATTGCTTTTACTTTATTCGTTCTTATTGCTTTTGTGCAGTACATAAATAACAATATTTGTTTTTATTACTTGCATCCATTTTGTGGGAGTCCTGCAAATAATTATATTCTCCCGCACTAACATGAGGACCTTACCACCCGCACCCACATTCACCCATCACATGTTGTCCCGCGCCACACTCTGTGCATTGGGTCCCGCGGTACTCTCACAGGAGTGCAGGTCTCTAGACCACACTATCCAAGCTGATCGACCAGCATTGCTTTTCTAGTGGAGCTAGCTGACCAAGAAAATCTTCCTGGTCAAGCTAGTTAGGAGTCCTGGTGGGACACAAGCAAGCAATACAACATGCTGCTCTTTTCTGCTCACATTTATCTGTAATATTAGTTCTTACCCACTAATATTAGTAGTATATTATATGAGTAGTTTAGGAATTTTGAACTGTTAAAAGCACTAAGACACAAATGCTGCTGAACAGTTAAACTAAATTATGGCTGCCGTGAGTAAAATGAAATTGTGTTGACTGCAGAATTAAACTTAAATCTGCTCACTGTCCTTTTTTTTGCGTTGTGCATTTACAAGACGAGTCTGTTGAGCATACAAGTCAATTTGTCAATTAGAGGCATTCAGATGAGTAGACTTCAGTGCGTGTTTTTTTTTATTTTTTATTATTTGTTTGTTTTTCAGACTTAAAATGTATTATCTCATCCCTATTGATCCTTCTTAGTCATCAACCTTCACCTTTGTTATTGTTTTAAAAATGCGACCTCTACTGGCAAAAAC
>JAUMHR010000072.1:9872307-9883235 GCA_032361145.1 Enteromius fasciolatus | reverse complement strand
GTGTGCTTTGGAGAAATTAAGGTCACCAAACCAAGTTAACTTTATTTATTTGGGTTTAGTTTTAATAATGCCATAGTTTCTTGCATGTTCAGCCCATAGGTAATTTAATTTATCATATAAATCATTTTACATGTGGAGGCATAGATACATGTTATTAACTTATCTGATGATAGAAAAATAAGAGAGAATGCAGAAAACATATAAGGGCAGGAATGCTGTGTTCATGCACACAGAGTCTGATGTAACAAGCCGTACAACTCTTTAATAAGTCGGAAGGGCCTTTTCATTCATTTCTTCAAATTGTGAGGAGTAAAATGCCATCCTAAACTGTCTGATTTATTTATTAAAGCTAGTCAAATTATACGCCATGAAATACTTGTGCATACCTAGAGGGATAAAGTCGGATCTGATACCTGTCCAGAACATTGCATCAATGTAACATTATACTGTATTGTCAAAAGATAAGGTGTGCAGCTTTTGAAAAGACATGGGAAGAACTGGCATACCTCTATGATATCTGCAGGGGAAGTGGATGAGACAATTCACAAAATCGTCTTGTACAAATTCTGTTATTCAGAACACTGTGGAATATAAGCACAAAGCATTATGAGTGTCCGTTGCTCTGAAGCAACAAAGCAGCACTAATCAGCCTTTTCAAATATAAAGGCTGCACATGAAAAGGAGTCATTTTTTTTTTTAATTATGGGTGGGTTTTGTTTAACCTTTAGAGTGATAAGCATGTTCATTCATGCACACAAAGTGCATTTAAAGAAATTGATTATTTGCGTTGACTCTTTTCATTTGGCACCATGCTCCAATGCCCCATTGAAGGCCCGCATATGTGCACAATACACTGATTTTCCATCAGTCTATATAACCTAATTACAAACAGAAACAAAAATAAAAAAACTAAAGACTAAAATCTTACATAAAAATCCTATTTACGTTTCTTTATATTTGTTTTCAATTACCTGTTGCTTTGGATTAAAACATTTAAAGGTTGCACACTTTGAACTGTATATTGACATGGATATGCTTAACGTTACTTCTAAACTAATTTAATTTATGGTACATATTAGGAATATTGACGCTTAAACACAACTGCTTTCTTCAAACTGGTCTGTCATATGAATAAGCCAATATCGGCCTGTTCAAATGGATTCAACAGAAGTGTTACACTAATAAAAAAAAAAGACAAAAGTAATTTTAAAAGGCCTAATATTTCCCACTCACAGAACCAATGGATTCATGTTTCATTCTAAAAGTCAAAAAAAAAAAAGAATCTAAAGACTTCCATTCTTTCTCCGCTCGCTCTATTCATCTCGTCAGTGAATACAAACATTCCCACGTGATGATGGAATGACTCCCTCCCCTCGCGCACAATCTGGACGCGGCACGCGCTATTGAACGCTCGCGCGGCACAGAGAAAGTAGACCAAGGGCGCAGAGAAACTTAAACCGACTCTCTTACAAGGCGGAACACGGAGAAGACAGACACTTTGGCCTTTTTCGCAAATATGAAACAACTTTTAATTCCCCTGCTTTGGCAATCAGGCTCACTTATGGATTTAGAGAACTTTATGGAGATGCACTTTGCTTGATCTCGAGGTAGTTGCCTTCAGTTCGTTTGCTGGGATTTTAAGTTCCTCGGTTGGTACAACTGAAAACATGCCGGAGAAAATAAGTATTTCGGATTTCGTTTCTTTGGCGAAAGAGGACTTATCGTCCCCGGGAAGCTCTGGATTCCAGTCTAAAATGAGTGACTGTCGCAACACCGTGGCCGCTCTCGAAGAGGTAAGGGCGCGTGCAAGCGCGTTGTTTACCTGTGCGCAGGTGGACAACACCTGAGTGAATCTCTGTCCTTTAATCTCAAGAAACAAGAAACCTTTTCCTTTGCACTCATGTCAAGATTTTTTTAATATGAAAAAAAAATGAATTCAGCCTAACCTAATGCAGATTTGGTGGCAGAGTTCATTTGAACCTGTTTTACGTGTGCGCTTTGTAAGCTAATTAATGGTCCATCCTTTTCATTTTTTAATCGTTATCAGCCAGGGTGACCTTTTGAATCTAATTTATCTGAAAATAAACTAAGTATTAAAGTTGCCAAGGTTAGTTGAGCATGTCTATACATAATGTAAACTACACCTGTTGGTTACTCAAAGAGAACATCTGCTTGAACAACAGAACTGACCTTTTGCCATTCAGTAAACTGTTTCCAATTAATCTTTTTATAAGCAATAGTGGTTTTAATTGCCCATTGTACACTTTATGGGCTCATGTTATGGTAGAGTTAGAGGATGGCACAGGAGTCACAATAAGGAAATGACAGACTGTTTTCAAGACGCTTGTTTGTAATTGTTAATTAGTAGTTACTTTATTAGTAATGGTTGTCTTAAGTCTTGAACAGCAAGACTGCAATGCCTAATTTCTTTGAAGAATAGCGTTAATTTTGTCAACATGAAGGCAAGTCTGTTAAAAGACTCAGTACTTGTTACTCTAGCCGACAGTTCATCTATATAGGCATTTGTGTGGAAGTTAATGGAGAATAGAGAAACTCTGCCAGCAAGTGATAATGCTGGGCATGTCGAGACAGTAGAAGCCTTTCATTTGTTTCCGCCTTTTCATGGGAAATGGTTTATGAATTTTATTAGGAATTTCAGTGTTTTCAACCAGAGGGCCGGGGTCCAGTAGGGGGCCTCCACAAACTTTAATTTTCTTAAATAGTTTTTATTGAACAACAGATTTTTGGAATGACTGAATTAATCGTATTTAATATCAATAATCACAGTTTCTATTAATAAAACGTTTTAAAATGAGCAGCAGAAAAATATACTGCATTATGGGGTGCTTTTCAATATTGTTTTGCACAACCAGGGATGTTTAATTTAAAAAGGTTGAGAACATTTGCTAGATAGATGTGCCAAAAGGCTTGCATGAATGGGCTATCAATTAATAAGTTAGTTCACCTAAAATACCTGCCATCATTCACTCACACACCACTGTTCCAATCTTGTCTGAGTTTCTTGCATCGAACACAAAAACAAATATTTATCAGAATGTCCAAGCTGCTTTATCCAAACGGTGAAAGTAAACGGGGAACAGCTAGGTATGATCACCATTAGCTTTCATTGTGTGGGAGAAAAAGCTGCTTGGGCGTCCTGTTAGACGACTCCCATTGTGTTTTACACATTAAAGTCTGTCAAACATGTTTGGAATGACATGAGCATGAGTAAACTGTTGATTGGGATGTAAATTAGAAAATGTTTAAAAAAGTCTTCAAGCATTATTTGAGCAACACAAGGAGTTACAGTATATGACATGAGTTGTTGTTTTTGGACATATTCTTTAGAATTAACGCAGAATGGGAAGATGGAAGTAACTTTAGTTTCCTTGAATGAGTCACAGGATTATTAACTTGCTGCTCATTTCCTGATGTTCCAGATATGTCGTATATGTCTAGTTTACATGTGTAAAAATATAAATTTGTGAGTGTGTTACAGCCTTTCAGCGCTTCAAAGTGGAAAGTTAAGTGTGTTTGATGCCCTGGTGCAACGTGGGTGTATAGAACTAAGTGTGTTTTCATCAAGGTTAGTGTTTGAAGACTTGTTTGGGTTTGAGAGGCATAGCTTGTTTTGTTTCCATTAGCTGAGACTCTGGCTGATAGCTGGCAGCATGTTGAATTTTCTGCAGGAGGAGGCCACGGAAATACAGAAACCTCAAAACAGATGAGTTTGCAATGCTTTTGATGATCGTTGAATTACAGTTTTGCTTTGTATGCTATGTTTATATTCGTGCGTATGTATTTGTTTACATCATACATCACTTCACATCTGATGTAAGCACATACCCACTGCAGTCAAGTCAGCAGATTTGATGTGACTAATGCATTTATTTCTGGCTGACTCCCTTTTACCGTAGTATAGATAACTCCCACAACCGCGAACAGGATCACATATCCTAGTGCCGTCAGTTTACTGAAACTTTAGTGACCAGGGTTTGAGAGGAACATTTTAATTTGTTGCTAAAGATTATGCATTTATAGTTCCACGGATGCAGACAAATATAATATTTGTACTAACATTTGTAATGTCGATGGTCAACATAGTTAATTTTAAAAAATGCCTGCATCAAAGCTAATTAGTTCATTTTTATCAGCTGTTGAAACATATGTAAAAATAAGGCATGCACTTTACATGTGGCATCCGTCGGGTTTAAAACCCATTATTTTGAAGTTTTTGATATAATGGCGATAAGCCTTTTTGAGAGAACTTTTATTCTGAGATGATCACGAACACACTCAGTAGGGCACTTCAAGTGTATTTATTATGTACATGAAATCCTTACCTTCTTTTTACTGGCACTTGGTGTTTGTATGTGGGAAGTGCCCTTTGATTAAGTGGTTTGTCCTCCATTTGTTTTAACGTTGTTGAAAGAACGCTAGATAAGAGATTTGGCAAAAAACCTCTAAGGTCAAAGCTCTGCTCAGGTTTTCCCTCACACCAGGAAAAGCTGGAAAGTGAAACTAAATGCCTAGTGAACTGTGAAAAATAACACAAGGAAGTAATAAGCATATAGTAGGACATGTTTATTTCATACCTCTGTAAACAACAGGTCATGTGTGTGTGTGGTCTTTCTGTCTGTGTGTAAAAACCATAAACCTGTCTGATGTTCAGCATATGAAATTCTGAGTTATACATCACTGGATCCCATAAGTCCATGTGTCTGGAAGGTTGCCCAAAAAGCTACAGACAGAAACAAAACAGAACAGAACCAAAAAAAGTTAGTCTTGACATTGATTTAACATTGATGTGACTAAATCTCTGGCAGACAGCAGCAGGCGTACATCAGTGTGTTGTAAGGTCAAGGTGGTTCACATGTTCACATTCAGGTTTCATGTTTTCATTCTTATTAAAAACTGATTTTTCAATTCTAATAAACCAAAACATTATTTAAATTCCGGTTAGATTCCCACGGAGGTGTGTCTCTTTCTGTCTACCGCACTAATTCCTTACTGTAAATAGTGTCTGTTCTGAGTCATTAAGAGTCGTCGTTGTCTTTCGTAAGGCTATATTCACCTGTGCTTCCCAGCTTACCTATTCTGACATCATCACAGTCGCCCGATGCGATACAAAAACAAGTATTCTGATGTTTGTTCAGTAAAAACAGTCAAGGGTTGCCCCGCAACCAGTTAAACATGTTTGTTTCAATGATTACATGAAGTTTAAGAGTGTAGTTTATGCTAAAGCTAGTAATTAATTTCAATTTGAATGTTTTTTGAATGCCATTTCTCTGCTCTTTTCCACCAGTCTCTAGAGCTGGACCAGATGTCTCTACAGAGGATGAAGAAAATTGTAAAAGCCATCCACAGCTCTGGACTTAGTGAGTGCATTTGATTTTGTGGAACTTTGTGTTCCTCTTGTTTGCTAAATTGTTTTATTCTCAACCTCAATTATTTTATTCAAAATGCTTTCAACCTCTTAAACTCCAAGGGTTTTCATTTCCAAAGCAATATGTGACGGCCCACCACTCCTAGTTTCTATAAATTAAATTGCAGGATTCCAGAACGTTTAAAAAAAGAATGTTTTTTTACATATTTTTTCTAGTTGTACAGAATGAAGATTAAGGATAATGATTTTTAAGAATATTTTTTTATACAAGAAACTACAAAAAGTGTATATTCTATTAATTAACCTAACTTTTTTTACCCCACTTTTAAATATTAGCTCCTGTGAGGTCTCTGGTTCTTCGAAGGAAAAAAGTTGTATGTAGTTGTAAATATGATTTTCTTTTCTTTTTCCCTTTTGGAATTTTGCTGATGTCTTTTGGTGGGCCCTTGACACAGTTGAAAACCACTGCTCTAGTATAAGAAAACAAATATTCTGGGAGTTAAGGGTAATATTAGGTATGTTTTAAAAAAAATTCATGAGTTTGGTTCATCATCACTTCAAAACTTTGATACATCAGAGTATCTTATTAGTATACATCATAGCTTGTAATGCCATAATTATGCTTAATCAAATTATGTTAGTTGTAAAAGTAAAAGGGTACGATTTGTGTAAAAATAATCCTTAAAAAACATATTTTCTGAAAGAACTGCATTGAGGTCATTCATTCTTTTGCTGTCTCACTCTCTCCATCACACAAATAAAAGACGACAGAAATTGGGGCCCAAAATTGCACTGACATTACAACCACTAATCTCTCAAATACAGAGCAGATTGTGTGTTTTCCTGTTTTTGACACAGATTCAGAGTGCAGTAACAGCCACTGAAACTTGCTTCACTGTTTTATTGAACCTCGGAGTTCTCCTCATGACCTTATGCAGTGTGAAACATACAGTTTCAGTGCCTTATTCTGTCCACCCTGGACAACACATAGACACTGGTTACCTCTGTAAGCAGTTAGGCTGCATGTGCGCTGAAACTGCGCTGTCAAATTTTTAATTAGTTTTTTCTTCGTCTTTACCGTACAGAAATGTCAGGGAGATATCTGTTAACATTTGCTCCTTCTCTCTGAAATGAGAAATTGCCCCCACAGACCTGGCCCAATACACTATTTATAATGTTATGTTGTGCTTACAAAAGTTCTGACTGGAATGATCATGGTTTCTGGGAAGCGTGTCTCAGATCTGCCTGCTTCTCATTTCTGAGGGCGCATGCCCCATTTCTCAATTCTGTGAGTCACAGTTCAGTTAAACGCAAAGGAGACCCTACGTTTTATCATCTCCCCCCCTCGTCGTCACTCGCTCTCTCTTTCTTTTAACTGAAATCAGATGTCTCATTCCGGTAACACTACTATTGAGGGGCCTCAATTTCCTGCTCCTGTGTATTTGTGGTGGAGCTAAACTTGGTTTAGGAGTGAGACCAAACCTGAAACTGATAAAATCACCACTTTTTGTTATTCATCCTATCCTTCTCACTGTGACGGGATATAGTTGTTTGTGTGAGAAGTTGTGAATGCTGTTTTATAGCTCAAATTAAGATTCAGAGCTAGTGCAGGTATCAGTTCTGTGCAGCGTCTAGCAACTCTATTAGTCTTTAGAGCTTTTGCTCTTTTTGTGTTTACTCATCCTGGTTAGAAACCAGTGTTTAAGTCCAAAGTCCATGATGATTTTTGAGTCAGTACATAGATAGAAAAGTATTTTTGTTGTTTTGTTAGTACTTTTTCATACTTTCTTTTACAGATGTGAACAAATCTATGTTTGATACATTTATATGCAGACACTTTGCAGTGAAATTCCTTTTGTCCATCTTTATTTGTCAAATCCATGTTGTTTATCTTTTTTTCAGTTTATATAATGAATTTAGTATAGTTGTTTGTTTATTCATTTATTTTTTTACATTTTGTACAAATGGTATTTCTAGTGTTTTAGACCTGCCAAATTTAATCGGTATCATTTAACAATGTCAAGTTTCATTTTCTCTTCATCCAGGTGGGTTGTTAATATACCATATACTGAAAACTAAAATTTACTTTTGGCTTGTTTTATTTATTGTGGACTTTTAATTAATGTTTGAATCATGAAAGTGAATGTTAGTTTCAGTTTGTTTTTGTAAGTTGAGTGTGTTTTTCCATCTGTTGGGTAAAGATTTTTATGAATGAGTTCACTTCAGGTATGATAGGGGACTATTTAAAGGTTGTTAGAGAGCTGTATATTTAGTAGTGTATCTGTCTGTAATCTAACAGTGTCAGTTCAAAACAGATCTGTTGACCATGGACTAAAGACATGCAAACACAGATGTGGCAGACACTTTAAAGTGTTCCAGTAAGGAGGTTCAAGGTTCATTTGAGTTTCACCTATGGAACATGTCTCAAACATGTCAAGAAATTAATTAACAATACAAATTAAAATTGTGTGTCAGAAAGTGCAAACAGATGCCTGTTAAAAAAAAACAGGTAGGTCCTTAGAGTGCTGGACGCCTGCGGGTGAAATGCAGTATTGTTTGAGCTGGACTGACTCACTGGAAAAACACTGTTGATTGAAGTCTACAGAAGAGGAAGTGTCCACTAGACATTCGATTAACTAACCTAGAAAAAAATCCCCCCTATTTTTTTTTTTTTGATAATGTTGTAAATTCGTTTAGTTGTTTGTCTTGAAAAACAGAACTTAACTCAACCAGAAATTCAAGTTTATTTATTAAGGAAGTGATCTTACATTTCCAGAGTCTAGACAAATATCCTAATAGATATTAATATGCTGATTGAGGATTTCTTCTGTATATTTTGAATGTCCTTTGCCACTACAAAGTAATTTAACAAGTTCCTTGATCAGTGTCCTTTGTTTTTTCTGGAATAGTTTCCTGATCAAAGCCTTAACCCAACCCCTAGAATGAGAGGGCAATGATCACTTGATAGGAATGTTATTTATGCAAAGAGAGAATTTCAAACCAGGAAAATGTATACATCACGTTTAGCTATAACACTGTATGCTAATTCCATGGACGCTTGGAAACTGTTTGGTTTCCCTTGGAAAGTCCAGCATGTGCTCCCACAAATACTTGTGATCATCATAAGTGAGGATGGTTTGGCTTTGCTTTGGCTCTTATCTAAGTGTACCTGTTTATTTTATAGCTATGGAGCTGAGAGCTCTTTGATCTGTAGTGCAGTCTGAGCCTGTGGTGATTTTAGTCTTCTTGCCAGGAGCTCACTGTGCTTCAGCTGGTATAATTTTCACTGTATCTCAAAATCCTGTTTTCCTCTATTCATTTGATCATGCGGTGAGGTTTGCCAGGTCACATGGTTTCAAAAGATGGATAAAGGTTGTCATGTTTAAAAAATACAGTTGTACAAAAAAGTGTTTGTTGTAAGCTCGTCTTTTTAAATAAATGAATATTCACCAAGGAAGCATTAAATTGATAAAGTCATAGTAAAGACATTTTATAATTTTAGAAAGTATTTCTGTTTCCAATATCCTGTGAAAAAATCAGTTCAGTTTCCACAAAAATATTAACCAGCACAGTTGTTTTCAGCATTGATAATAAGGTCCTGGAGCATTAAACCGGCATATTAGAATGATTTCTGAATGATCGTGTGACAGCAAATGTAGCTTTTCTATTACTGGAATAAACTACATTTCAAAGTATATTGAAAGCAGTTATTTTAAAAGATTATAATATTTCATAAATTTACTAAGCAAATGCAGTACATACTCTGACAGTATTTCAGATTATAGAGACTATAAACTATAGAGGCTTTTCACAATCCTGTCAATTCCTAAAAGAAAAAAAGTCTCATCCTACATTTGTTTTCATTGAACATCCTGTTTCTCATTGAAATGTGTAACATTACAGAAGAAAAGTGGACTACAAACACAGTTTTGTATCGATTTCTAGTTTCGGCCATTATCTGCAGAAAGGCTATTGCAGAAAGGTCACAGGTTTGTCTTGTATTTAATTTGTTTCCAGATCATGTGGAGAGCAAGGAGCAGTACACAGAGGTTCTAGAGAATCTGGGGAACAGTCACCTGACACAGGATAATAATGAGATCTCCACAGGCTTCCTGAACCTGGCTGTGTTCACGCGAGAGATCGCTGCACTCTTCAAAAACCTGGTGAGCAGGGCACCATTCTGAAATGACAAACTACAAATACTGAGTGCAATAAAAGGGATATTTTTTATCTCAATTAAAAGGGAACTCCACCTCAAAATGAAAATTTTGTCACTAATCACTAATTATTATTTATTACTATATATTACTAATTACTCCCATGCCGTTCCAAACCTGTAAAAGTTTTGTTCGTCTTTGGAATGCAATTTAAGATATTTTGGATGGAAAGCTAGAGGCTTGTGACCATCCTATTGACTGGTAAGTAAAGTGAACTATTACTGTCCAGATAAGTATGTTTTCTTTCTGTGCAAAAAGTACTCTTCGTAACGTTAGTGTAACAATGGAGGAAGACGAGGAGGCGAGTGGATTCAACTGCAGATTGTTTATTCACAGGACGGATTGAGACAGGCAGGGTCAATCACTAGCAAACAGGGTTAATGGAGGCAGAGACATAAGAACGGTCACAAAACGTAGCGTGGGTCAATACAACAACAAACAGAGTCCGAGGGGTGAGGCAAAGGCCATATGTATGCAAATAATCCAATGAGAGCAGGGTCAGCAAAGATAAATCCAATCTAGGGAAACATAGGGAACAAAGAACGCTACGGGGAAAACTCCAAACATACATATAAACCGGGCTGGAGTGCCCTCTTGACGGGTCCTGATGGCATTGTGACAGTTATGGTTGAACCACTGATGGCAGATGACGGAAAGTCTATAATACTTTTCTGGACCTTGACATTGTTCATTACTTGGCAGTCAGTGGGACAGTCACAAGCTTCCTGGTTCTCATCCAAAATATCTTAAATTGTGTTACGAAGACAAACAAAGCTTTTAACTCGTTTGGAACATCATAGAGGTAAGTGTTTAATGAAAGCATTTTCTTTTTGGGGGTGGAGTAACCCTTTAAGGCCCATTTCTTTGAGCAGAGAATCAGACATACTGTAGTCTTCAAGTCACTTGTAGTATTCAAGTCAAATTTTAGTTTCTCATTTCAGTCTAAAATATACAGACAGATTTTTGATGGAGTTTTAAGTCAATAGTTAAAAAAAAAAACTTTTTGCAGACTTCACATTTGCTACTCTAAAATTATATATCAACATGACATCTTATATATTAACATAACTTCCAGGTGCAGCATAAGGTTCAGTGAAGCGTAAATGTTAATTACCTGTATAATTCAAGGCCAACATGAATATTTTTCCACCTTTGAGAGGAAACTACTGTCTGCCCTGCCAGTATTATTATTATTCAAAAAGCACCTTTGGGTGTGTGCCTGTGCGGCTTGTCTGGTGGAGATATTTCTGAATAAGAAACAGCAGACTTCCAGCTGTACAAAGTGCACAGGGGACTGGGAGAGGTAGTTGTGTGTGTGTGTGTGT
>JAUMHR010000072.1:9817935-9830553 GCA_032361145.1 Enteromius fasciolatus | reverse complement strand
TGTGAGGGGTCAGCCTTCTCCGCCCCCTCCTTAACAACATGCGTGATGTTGATCTCCTTGATGTCACCATCTTCCTGCAACACAAGAGACAGAGACGGACATCAACCACAGCTTCTGTCAGGGTATTCGGCATAGAACATATACAGAGCAGACAGCAGACTGGCCAGCACAATAAAGCTCAAAGCTGGACATAATAATTAGGCTAAAAGAGGGATTTGGTTCACAAAGCGCCACCTATAGGCATTGTAAAAAAAAAAAAAAAAGATATATACATATATATATATATATATATAAATAACTTTATAAAAATATATATCAGAGATTCTTTTAGGAGTCATGTATGCTGCAACTTTGTTATCCTCGAAGACCATTAAAGCTCCACCACCACTTGTTATTCGACAGTTAAGTTTCAGCAGCAAGGGTGTAGCTAAGATGAGTGAGGACAAGCTTGTGTTATTCTAAAGCCACATAGAAAAACACTTTAAACCAATCAGATAAGAGAGTGTGATGACAAGCAGTTTATCCTGCATTAAAGCTGACAGAAAGCATGTAGGCTATGCTGAAAGTGTTATGTGACACATTTCCCCTGTGACTACAGAGAAAGAAGGGGTAAACATGTTGAGGAGGAAATGGTTAATGGTTGAATTAAAATTAAACTCTGAATGCTGAGAACATGGTACTATAAAAGCGCACCAACACATCTCACTAACAAGCGCTGTCATATTAAAACCAGTTAGACTAATATCAGATCTTCCCCGGCAACCTACAGCTCTGACTAACTGACCAACATGATTAACATCATTCCAAAACTCAATACATCAATAAAAGAATAGTTCAACCTAAAATTAGGATTTATTCTGAGAAAAATCTAAAAATATTTAAAGAACTATATATTTTTTTCATACTATGGCCATCGAAACTTTAGTTCTCAACTGGTTCTCAAACATATTTCAAAACAACTTATACTCTACAGAAGAAGCAGTCACACAGGTGTGTGTGTGTATCTGAAGACTACAACAAATGCTATGAAATTCAGTCTATGTTCAACAACATTTGTGCGCATCAATCAACTACTGTAGGCCCTGAGCTCAGATTAATCAACTGATTTCTACAAATTATGACGTCAAGTTATTAATCTCATTACTCTGGAAGATCAATGGTGTACTTCAAAGCCTCTCAGTTTTATCAAAGTCTGAAATGCATAATGCTGAATACAAGTCAGCCGAGGTTCCAAAAAAGGAGAATTTCAGTATTCGGCAGGTTTTAGGGTGTTGTTAACTATTGTATCATAAAAAAGAGAAACAAACAGAGCTCTGAAACGCTCATCATACCCGTTCTCCCGCAGGTATACCACATGAAAGATGCATTTGAGGGCTTGTTTTAAACAAAATCAAGCTAAATCTAAGTGTATGATTTGTAAAATGAAAATGCAATAAAGCAAAGTTTGTTTACGTTTACATTTACATACAACCAGCATTTCAACATAACAACTGCAACATATAGTCTCGAAATACAACCATCCTAGCAACAAACAACACACTACAACTGCTCTACAAAGCAATGCCCCTGTACGCTGTGTGTGTTTGTGTGCACTGACCGTCCACGTCGCATATTCTTCAGTTAAAGCTGCACTAGACTGAGCCGAGTTGGTGCTGTTAGTCTCCTCTTTGGACTGAGTGGCGTTCGCTAACGCCTTACTGTGCGGCCTCTTGAACAGGTACAAACTCAATAACTGACTGACTTTAAACTTCCTCTTGTCTTTGTCCATCTCTTCATCCCTCCTCTAGCCAGGGCATTCCACTGTTACCCCCATCCGCCTGCTGTCGGGGCAGCCATGGACAACAAAACTCATCCCAGAGAGAGAGAGAGAGAGAAGAGTCTGGCAGTGTGTGTGGAGTCAGGGTGTGTGTTCTACCCTACTTTGACAACTACAGTGAGCCACGCAGGAAGAGGAAGGAAGAGACCAAGACCTGAAAACAGAACTGGTAAGAGAGAGAAAAAAAATAAAAAAACAACAGCGTGCGAGTGAGAGAAGAAGGGAGGATGTGACATAGTACTGTGTGACAGATGGGCTAATAAAGATAGATAGAAGAAAGAAAAATATTATTGCATTATATATCAAGAGGATAAAAAAAAGAATGCAAGAAAGAAAGAACTACACAGATCCAGACCAAGAATAAAAAGTTTCCCTCCGGTGGACACTTGAATGCTCATCCTGTCACATAATGCCTTGCTGATTTCCCCTCTCAGACTCAACAGAGCTAAAAATACGGCAGTGCTTTAAAACATACAGGTCTTCCTCTGACCCTGACCGGTCCAGCATAATACTACAAGTGGAAGCCATAATCAAACAAGCAACAAACACTCCAGTTTTTAGAAAAGTCCCGGCGCTGCTCTTCCTCTCCTGTAAATCCTGTTAGAACCCAGGCCGACAGACAGCGTGACAGAGCTCAAAGAGGAAAGCAGGCGGGAGGAGGAAGCTCAGAAATCTTACCTTTACATCGATAGCAGCAAACTCTTTCTCTACCCAGGTGATCTGTGATTTGCACTGCTAGTGTGGGGTTGAAGCGAACAAACAAAAGAATCAAACTAGGAACAAAACTGTTCTCTTTACACTTTCACCCCTGTGCACTGATGAAGAATTCAAGAAGTTTAAAGTCAATTCTAAAGTCAATGAAAGCTTTGTGTGAGAAACAAGACTGAAATGCTATTCAAAGGTAGTCTTCCTCATCAGAGGGTAGAACATTCACTTTGGTCCAATTCAAATGGAATTAGTGCAGATGTGCTCATATATTCCTAAACAAACACAATAAGGAGAAAACATGCCTACGGTTCTGAAACAATAGGCGTAAATGTGCCAACTGTGAAAACATCTTACACCAGTGAGTTGAACTTGAGAACTAGATCAGATTCGCAAACTGGCTTATGATTATGAAATTTGTATTTTTTTTATTTTAAAGATTACATTTGTATTTAGTAACTTAGCAGTTAGGCAACTTACAGATGAAGACAATAAACAAAAAGATTCATTTACAATTAAACTTCACACCCAGATTAAATTCCGCTCCATTGCTTTAGAAGACTCTTAATATAGCGAGTCATATCTTATATGGACCTTGTTGCACTATGAAACTGTGACCGGCACAATCGTGACAGCATTCAAATTTTTCTTACATGAACTATCCCCTCAATGTAGTTGCTTAGTGTTGAAACAAAATAAACTATCAGTCGAAACTTCCTGTTACAGCTGAGGTCGAGAGAAACTTCTCTAATAATCTTTCTGCTGTCACTCTGGCATTCACCGATGACTTTAACACTCAAAACTTTGTAAAAGAACTGTGTTATATATACATATATACATATACACATATACACACGCGCACACACAACTCCTCATTTCGTCTTGTCACTTTACTTTTACTCTGATTCAAAATAACCAATACCACGAAACAAACCCCCCCCGAGGAGGGAAAAAAATAAAAAAATAGCACTTCCGCTGTCATTGGTTTGTAATGAGCACATCTCTGTAAGCTCTCCATTTTGTACAGTTGAACTAAAAATGTTTCTGATGGACCATGTCTTAACGGGACAACGATAATTGATATAAAAACTAAAAGAGAAAACATCAACACCAAATATATTGTTCGCAATACTGAACAACCCACAAAGCTACAGGCTGCAGCTTTCTGCATCATTAACCAGACGTTTCCTGTTTCACCAAAAAAGTTTGGTCACAGAATAGTCAGAGTGAAACAGCTTACAAATGAGGGACGTGCCCTCATTTGTAAAAAAAAAAAAAACTAATAGAATTTTAAACAAGAAAAACATTAAGTGCAAATCAACACAAGTCACAACATCGCTCCTAACCACATCAGAATAAAGCATGTTTCCTGTAGCTCTCATCCTAAACAAACCCCTCTACCCCCTGTCCTCGGTTGAAGGACAAGTACACTTGCCTGTTGCATGCGTGGCTTGGTGCGGAAGATATGCCTCCACATCTCCACCTTGACCCATGTCACTAAGAACAGAGGCTTCAGCGAGGGCTGTCCGTCACAGGGCTCTCTCTCTCACACGCACACAGACCTCTTGAGTCATTAGAAATGGGAAATGTCGAAAAATGCAAGAGACTGAAGGGTGATGTGTATTTATGTGAAGGGCCTGGGTAGGAAATGGCGAAACTTTTAGATAAAAACCACGTGTCAACCTTAGTCACTCAATTCCTTTCTTGGTATTGACACAGATGTGTTTCCACACTTCTATTTGCTTGATGGTTCTTCCGCAGATATGCTCCCTCCGATTTCTGCTAATCTGATAACTAGCATCTCCAGTTGTTGAGGGCTTTTAATGTTGTTATATTTAGAGTTATAGGAAGCTAATGTTTTAAAGGTGCTGTTGTCATCAGTGGTGCAAAGTAAAAGCGATGACCTCATATTCCCAACAACTACACCGATTAGTGATATTTAGTATTTCTTAGTTTATCTGTTTGGGTTCTTGTATTTGAGTTAACAGATTATGCCCTTCCCAACACTAAAATCACGGGTTTGCCTTCCTGGGAATGCACTGTAATTCATTACAAATAAAAACACATCCCTAGTGAAGAATCCTACAACTAATGGTGGCAGATTCAACAAATCAAATTTTAATTGGTCAGGATGAATAATTGTTTAATGAAATTGCGCAGGTTCAGTTTTGTTAACCTTAGTTTATGCATTAGTTATCAGTAACAATAAAAACACTTTTAAACAGCATTCATAAATCTGTTAATATTCATGTCGGCAAATGCGTTTTAACATTTTAGAAATTCTACTTACAGCAAACGATATAGTACATTTATAAACTAATATAATGCTACACTAGCGTTAAAAAATTGGTAATATTTTATTTTTCTAATTCTGTCAGTTACGCTCAAAGCTGCAACAGTAATACTGGGAAAAACTATTACAAAAAACTAAATATAAAATAAAAAGGCTTTTCATTTTATTCCTGCGATGGCAATCCCTATCCCACAATCCTTTAAAAATCATTATAACATGCTGATTTTGAGCTCAGAAACATACATCCCAGCTGGAAATATCAGCTTAATATTTTTGCAGAAACTGTCGCTTATTCAGGATTCTTTACTGAACGTAAAATAAACGTAAAACAAATAAAAACTATAAAAAAAAGAAATCTTTTGTAGCTGATCATTAACGTGTCTTCGCTAAATAATTAATTTCCCAAACTTTTGAACATTTGATACTTATTGTAAAATTCTGAACAAAAACAAGAACTTCTTATTATGTGCTCAATCGAATTCATATTTATGACCCTTTACCAGCACACTGAGCTTCCCAAAACCCCCCGCCAGTTAAAACATAACGATGCCCGTGGTCAAGCTGTCCCTACAGCTTCAGCCCAACAACACTCCCTGACACCGTCACTACTCGATCATCTGAACTGATCTGAGTTCTGCGCGTGTTGCTAAGCAGCGAGCGCTGTCTTTGTGTGGCCACCTGTTGCGCTGGATTTACAGAACTGCTCACTCTGAACAAAGACGCGCGTGCAGCTGCTGTGTGAGCGGAAGCGATGTGCATCGGTCACGCCAATCAGCTGGCAAAGGGTTCGAAGAGGCTTAGGAATTAATTGACAAATATGAAGTGCGGAAAAACAGTTTGAGTCTCTTTGATCAGTGAAAGGCGTTTATGAATATGTATGTCAGACTCATTAACTGGGCGAATAAACATGAGATTCTAACGAGCAGAGAATAGTCTGGTTGGGCTGGTGGTAAGTGGCTGCTTCATAGTTTAAGAGTCTCTGAGAGAGACGCATTGTTTTAGAGTCTCTTAATTTGGAAGGAGTGCACGGGTGCCGATGCAGCGCTGCAACCGGCCACTAGAGGACAGCGGAGGCCTGTGTAGAAGTGTAAATGTCAAAATCTTTTGTATCTTTTTTCTTTTGTAAAAAAGGGCGATGAAAACACTCCCCAAAAAAGAGAGTGAGAAATAAAAAAAATAAAATAAAAAAAAAAATAAAAAAATTAATGATTTTGCACTGTGAAATCCAACAGCAGCACAATCCAAAAATATTTTCATATCATTTAGTATTTTTAATAATGTGTTTTACTATGCTTGCGGGCACATTTGGTCCCCAAAATGTGATAAATCTTGAACAAACACTGTCCAGACACAAATAACATGAGCGTATTTATTTCAAAAAGTAGCATTGCCAAGTCTTTATTAGAGCAATCAGCGATGCACCAATTTGATTCCTGAGCAAATTCAGTCTAAATAAGCATCTGTAACCTGACGAGCAGCTCATTCACTGAATCTATTACTATCAGAGACGCTAGACTTCCCACAGCAGAGATCAGCGTGCACATTAAGAGCTTCTAATACACACAAGTGACTTAAAAATCATTAAAGATGAACATTATTTTTATTAAGATTACATCTGTGTATCAAAAGTGTAAATCAACTATACGGGATCAAACAAGCCGTATAGTTGCTCTGAACACACTGGGGAGGTTCCTGTTATCAAATTCTGATTCCTGTTTCCTGTTATTCTGGGATTCCGGGTTGCTTTCCCACACAAACACCGGTGCTTGCGGGACTAGGCTGTTGCATCACATTATTAAACTACATTAATCACAGTAACTGCATTTTTAACCTCTGAGTTATTGCATATATGAATACTCCCCTGTCTGATTTAGATTTTCTCTAGACATCTGTTCCTGCTGTGTTCCTCGTAAAATCTCATTCGTTCAAATTCCCATCACACGTAACAGTACATTAAACATCTTCTGCCTGGCTGTGATTATATGACACCATACCTTAGTTTCATTTTCAGTGTGGACATGAAATTGCTTGTCGCACTGCGCCTGGTTAGGACACAGCGTGACAATTCGCCAGCTGTACAGAGTAGAAAAAAATCGTCACATTTCATCTGGGCTTGCAAATGAAACCGACTCGGAGTCAAACAGATGACGGTTACAAAATGCTATTCGGGACAATAAAAACAATATGAATCTTTTAAATACAAAAAAAAATATGAATCTCTTCACTTCGATTGAGTGACAGAAAAATCATATTCCGTGTCCCAGTGAGGTTCTTGATAGTGGCATGACGTCTTTCTTACCAAAAAAAAAAAAAAAAAAGAAAAGTGGCATTGGCAGCATCCATGCAAATCAGATGTACGCGATAACTGGAAAGCACAGATGAACCTAACCTTAGGTGCTGCTTAAGTGAACAGCCTGTCTGACACGGAATACTGAAACATAATAGGTTGTTAAAATGCAAATAAATTCAGAGAGTTCAGAGTGAGTCACTTCAAGTCTGGAAGGGCTAAATATATGCTGTTTCTAACAGAAAAAGAGAGGAAAGGCTGATTACTCAATTAGGAGAATTAGAACTCTTTCTCCAAATATTATTCACTTTTTATGAACTGTGTACCTAAAAACAGTAACAAATATTCAAGATTGGAGGAAGACTGAATATGCCATGGAATAATCATATCAGTCCACCTGATATAAACAGTGGTGGGGACCAGCGCCCTTCATGTCTACGGTGGTTACATCTCATGTATTATAAGTGCGTTGTAAATGTGCAGTTATTCATAACAGGGAAATAAAGAGTTTAATTATCCGATTACAATGATATTCGAACAAATCCATAATTGAGTCAACATATTCTGTTTAAACTCATTAATTTGGGAACCATTTTCTCATTTTAAATGAAAACTGTTAACCTAGATCAGCATCCCGTTATATACAGGTCAAAGGTAAGTTCACAGCCTCTGTGAGATGAATATGTGAAATGGTCCATTAAGATGGTGACCGCCAATGAGGCTTTCACAGACCACATGAAGTACTGAACTTTAAAAGGATATGCAAAAACTTTTACTGAAAGTTACAAAAAATGACTGAAAACAGAAGTCATTAGGAATATTTTTATGTAACAGCTTTTACTTCTTTAAAAGAATTACGAACACTAATTTTCATTGCATCCTGTTGCAAACTATTGAAAGAAAACCAAATGTAAAAGAAAAAAAAGAGACTTGCAGTAAAACACATTATCAAATTATTATTATTATTATTAAGACGACTGAACTATAATATACTGTAATAAAAATATATTGTAACAATATTTATTTATTTTGAATATAAATCTGTAAAATACTAGTTATTACGGTAATAATAAAAAAAAAAAATACAAACTTGATCTAGAAAATTTAGGTGACTCTAATTTCAAGTACGTGTTGATACAGACTTTCACAAGAGAAGAACAAAGAAAAAGATGAGGGGGAAAAAGAAAGCAGGCTATATATTTTTTCCACTTAAAAGACACGATTCAATATATCAGAGAGATTCAATTAGTGTTTAATTAGTAAACCAGTAATTGCATCACTTCTGGCAGTGAAAGAAAGCCATCTGTAGAATCTAGTGTCTGGAATTTGTGAATGAGTTATACGGTCAGGTGTGAATGGAAGATTAGGGTTGTAGGGGGGTGTCAGAAATAATGGGAGTCATTGTAGCGATGAGGACGAGCAGAGTTACCATGGAAACTGCTGTCAGGATGAAGACAGGTTTGATGATGAGAGCCATGGGAGTGTCAAGAAGGCTCTATGTAACCATACGCATGTATAGTAATTTACATAAATGACATCAGTATGTTTCAAACAGATAAGCTATCGGATTAGAACAGCGCGGACCTAGTTAAAAACATTTCGTTAGAACACACAGAGCTGGTGTCCGTTACACCTGTGCAAGACGAAAAACCAGATGACCTTAATACTTGCGTCACACGCTGACTCTGGACAGAAATATTCGAAGATGTGACGTTTGCTTGCACGCATATGCAAACCCAGACAGAACTGATTAACGTGCGCGCGCACACTCGCTCTGAGATTAATGTTGTCCCCCAGCACAAGAGCACAGCTCATTAATTCATAAAGCATGTTCTGTGGAGGCCTGTTCAACCCAGGACACCTTACACCACATGCACAGACCCCAAACACACCAGCGTTTCCTCCCCAGGCTCTCCCGTCGATACAAAAACTACCTCCGCATGTTTCTTAAGGGCACCAAATAACTGCCTGTCCCAGCTGGCTGGACAATTAAACAATAAAACAAGACAAGGGTTGTGAATCATCCCCTGTGCATGCCTCTGAGGGAAGTTAGGGGCTTCGGCTCTTCTTTAACATTACACCCAATCAGCTTCTGTTCACCACAATAGAAAAAGCAGAAACTGATGCTCAAATACATATAACTACTTCAAAGTGAATTCTAAATTAACTAAATGAAATGCTGCAAAGACATTTTTATATGACGAAATCATGATGCACAGTGTTGAAAAATGGATTTTCAAGAGCGTTCTTGTTCAAGCAGGGGACCAGAGACCTGGGTTCGAGGGGGTTAAAAAATTAAACGCACTTTAGAATAAGCCTTAACAACCAGCCTAAATGAGATGTTTCTTATTTTAATTCACTTCTCTTTTTTTCTATTAAATATAATTTAATTATAAAGATAATTATAATTCATATGGTCTTGGAAAACTTTATATACAATATTATATAGCATAATTAATATAGCATTATTATTTTTATTTTTTTAAAGTGTAATTTCTTGACTTGGAAAACTCATTTAAAGTAATTACATCTTACAAAAAACTCAAATTAAGTATGATATACTTATTGTGTTCATATTTTATTGCAGAACACTTTTGTTAAATTGTGGGTTAAGGGATGGGTCAACAGCTCTGAAAAGTAATTATAGAAATTAAATACAAATGTAATTACATGGAGGTATTTTTTTTATAAATTTAAGCAAAATGTAAAATGTGTACCGTATATACAAATGTGTAAATGCGTCTAGAATGCATCTGGAACAAATTTTTTAAATTTAATTTAATAATTGAATACATCTTAATTTAAAATAAATTTAATAAAGATTAATCATTTTTACGTTTATATCAGCCATGCAATGAAAATCAGTTAGGGTCCCAAAAAGGGTTGATACATTCTTGCTTAAATGGTTAAATGTGGCAGGTGCTGGGGGGTTGCATTGAGAGTCTGTAAAGAATTTCAGATCAATAACATCATTCTGCTACGTAATTTATGTTTTGCGTGAAGTGAATGAGATTTACACAGTCGTGACTCACTGCAATATTGACTTGAGCTGAATCAACACAGCAAGAACAGCAAGTCATTGCTAACCAAAGCACAACCTTACAATAACGACCAATAATTCAAACAATATCTGATGTGATTATGTTTCCAGCAGGTCGAACACACCTCGGCACAGACAGCGGCAATAAAGGGTAATGATTAATCCACTCAAAACCTTCGGCTTTGACCAGGGCGATGTGAGAGTAGAAAAACTGAGAGGAGAAGAGCAGATGAATCAGACTTTGTAATGCAGGGGTGCAGTGTCCACAGAGAGGGCAGTAGTTTAAGAGCTCAGGTGGAGATAAATCGTGATACGCTCACACCTAAAATGAGTGTCTGAAGGTCAGTCAGGAGCGGCGGTATACTAAGCAGTTAAACAATTGATGGATGGGAAGTAGAGACGGGCATCTTCAAGCCTGGCTGACTTTTCTCATTTCTACAGGCCTGTAGATAAATGGAACAGAGATGTGTGTAATTTAAAACACTGCTGCAGTACTGTGTTTGTCACTTCGACATGACAAGAGGGAAGGAGAGGCAGAGCCTGAGAGGAAGCCTTAAAAGAACAGTTCACCTCAACATTTCTCTCATCATTTACTCATCCTTACGACGTTGTGTGTTTTACATGCTTCTAGAAACTTGTCTGTAAATGTAATTGCAGAAGCAAGTCTTGCCAAAAGCAATCATTACATTTAACAATACATTAAAGGGTTAGTGTCCTTAATTACTCACTCTCGTGTCGAAACTACGTCTCTGGACCTGGGATCATTTCTGTTGTGTTGCAGTCTATGGAGGGTCAGATGGATCAAAAATATCTTAATGTTCATTTCTGGGTGAACTAACAAACTAAATATATCAAAAAGCTATTTATTTCTCTACAAAACAGGCTACCCAAGCTACATGCCAATTTACTGGTTATAAACAAGATCACTTCTGATTGGTCAGTGACATGGGGCAACCTTGAAACGAACATTTGATTATCTCGCTAGCACTCATGCATAAAAACACCAGGATTTTTCTGCACAAGCTTGGCAAGCAGTGCTGCTTTCAGTGACGTCTCCATTCTGCCTCTGCCCTCACTCCCATTGAAAATAAACTGGAAACCATAGCCCTAGCAAGTCTCACAAAACAGCATCTCTGAAATAAACATTTCCTCACAGGATCACGTTTACTGAACTGAACCTCTGTGAGGCCAAGACCCACAGCAGGAAACCTCGAGCCTCTGAGCAGAGATCTGTTAGCCGTTTCTTCTGACAATGACAGCAGGGTCATGAGGAGGTTCACGCTTCGGGCCAGACAGCTGTTGAGAAGAAGAAGAAAAAAAAATCTAGCTTCAACACCTACAGACGTCTGAATCTATTTCTGCCTCCACACACCATCTGTCCTGCATGAATCTGCTCGCATGGAGCCAAAAACAAATATAAACAGTCATCTAACAACTAACGGCAAAACCTAATGAACAAAACAAACCTCTTGCATTAAAAATGTGCGAAACAGAATAGATCAAAACAAAACAATAACAGTTGCTAATAAACCCATGCGATGAGCTAGTAGACATGATAACAAAAGACCAATCAGCACCAAAATTCACAAAAACATCTCGTAATGAATAATATATATAACAACAATACATTCATTAAACATCTTCCCTTTCAGAGTATTTACAGTAAGACAAGTTGGAGGTTCAGATTGAAATGATGACTTATTTATTTGGCTTCAGGTCACCTCTATTTCATGGAACTGAAAATGTTGTTAAGATCAATGGCCAGACTGCACTCTTCATTTCATTGGAAATCAATGGGAACTTAGGCTGCTGGGCTCCAAAGGAACAAACTAAACAAAAGCTAGGTCCACAGTCAATTTTACGAAGCCATATGATTACATCATATAAGGAGCAGGCTGAAATGTAAGATAACATCTTCCTTACTGCCTTAGTTCTCAGATCTAATTCAACCGCGAGACTTGTGTGGAAAAAGAGTAACCTGGAAATTCTTCGTACATCCTCTCCTTTTGTGTTTTACAAAAACTTCAGGAGACTTAAATAACGGAGTACAAGTGAAATTTCAGCTGAACTTGTAAAACAATTCCTCTAAAAGGACTCATAGATCATGACCTGATGGATTCAGTCAGTGGCCTGCAAATTTGTCCAGACCATCAGCAGTTACGGCAGGTCACACAGATTAAGTGGTAATCAGCATGAAATCTATTTAAGGTCTGCAGGATGAGGCATTATTAGCTGATGGGGCTGCAAGCTCTTTTTCCCTGCAGCAGTCCAGTCAAAGCCACATTAATACGAGAAATCTCAGCGTAAACATGAATGTTTTATTAAGACGCAACCCTAGCCATGACAGTTAGTCTAATATTGCAAAATAACTCAAAGAGAATATTTAAACAGTGCAAGAAGCCGTGTGAAAAAACAAGAGCTAACTAGGCTACCGAAGAGAGGAAGTGATGAGGAAGAGAGTGCCTCCCTTGTTTTGT
>JAUMHR010000072.1:9786486-9798892 GCA_032361145.1 Enteromius fasciolatus | reverse complement strand
AGCTAATTATAAAGAAAATATTTGATTGTATTTTATAGTAGCCTATAGAAAAAGTTGCCTATAGCTAAGTATTAAAATATTGACCTATTGACATGGAATCAATTCGATGAGGCGTGTTCAGTGACGGTTTGTTCAATGAAGGATTCGTTAGTTAGTGTGAGTTATAAATGCTGATCAATACTCCAAAAACACCTAGTTACTACAGTTTTACTATAATAAACCCCTGTTTTTGCGAGAGTTATGCCCATTAATGAACTTAATTATGAGTAATTGACCTTTATTTTTAATACCTGACTCCATCAGTCGTTGCCATACAGTCTAACAGCTGCTAATGATTTTAGCAAGGAAATGTCCTTTAAACAATGACAAAACACTCAAAAATGTTATGCATTTTGGATTTTATTTTCCATATAAAAGTAGAGGCAGTAAAAAAGGAAAACACAGCTTTAGCATATCAATGTTGTTTGAAAGCAATACAAAGCATTTGAAATGTACAAGTTTTGTGATGCAAAATCCACAAAATGAAAAGTCACCGTTATTTAATCCGATATTTGGGCAAGTTCGACATTGCAGTGGTTCGTCCGAACTTTCTTGTGTAAATGTCAGAGGACAAAAAGGCCGGTTGTCCTGACAACCGTTACAACCACACAGATTCGAAATGTGTGGAGCCAGTTTTCAAAATGTGGTGATCGAAACACTGACAGATACGCGGCTCTTAAGGGTGGAAATGTGCGACATAAAAGTCTAAAAGACTCATGTGTGTTTGTGGAGTGTTCCAGATGTGAAACTAAAAGGCTGATAGTTACAGCAACCTGGCTGAAGTAACACGCGGCAAGATTAATAAACATGCAAACCACCATCAGAGCATAAAGCGATACAAACGCCTCACATCCTGTCCTAGAAATGATGGGCCTACTATAAGCAGCAAAGAGGCAGCGCCCAAACAGGCAAGTTTATCTTTGAAATAATAACATATAACTCTTTTAAAATCACATCAACACACAACATTATGATAATTATTTACAATTAATATTTACAGAACATGTACCTTGTTGATCATAATTGCTCATGTTATAAAATTATTGTAGATAAAATATTTAAAAAGTTACAAAAGTGGAAAATGGTATTTACACTGTTTAGTAGTGATATCTCACGTTAAAACTGAGAATGTTGGAACTGGCAGATGAGCTGTTTCCATAGCGACTACAGAATCCAGCTCATAGTCATGCTTTTGGATCGAAAGAGCCCATGTGTGATGTCACTAGTTGATGATGTCATTATAACTCCATAAGAGTGATCTGGAAGTGGTTGATCATGACTTCAGTGATCTCGATGAGGAAGGCAGAGTGGTTGGTGTAATGCTCGATGATGTTGTCATCCATGTTCACAAAGATCCTGTTCATAAGAAACAAAGAATAAGTTATAAAAAATGAATGAAGTATATTCAAATAAAAAAAAAAACATGATTAAAAACTCCAAAATTTTATCATATCTGACACCAAACACACACAACTCAACACTTTTTTTGATTCCGGCACCTGCTCATTGACATTTGTGCATTACTACACAATTATTTGTTTTAGTCATTATGACTATGTTGAGCTGTTGAGTGACACTGACTGACGTACAGATGAACTGTGCCCTAGCAACTGCTGAAAGGAAACCTTACGCATTCCTGTACAACCTTCTAAAGCATTCATCATTCCTTCCCTAAGGGCAGACCCTGATTTAGATCCTTAAAAACACAAATCCTTATCTCATGACTTACGCAAACAATTATTTGGCACAACAGTCGCCTCTACCGATCAACATGTATACCGTGTGCGGGTGTATGACAGACTAACAGCGAGGTCATGCCAGCTCTCCCAGCCCTGAGGGTGGAGGGAGTCTGATTAAAGATTGGGGCGAGAGAATGAGCAAGAATGTGGCCCGACCTGTCCCTATCCCTCAGCCATATCATCAGCTAACGGCCTGAGGAAAGTTGAGCTCCATGTTACACAGCTCAGGGCTAGGATGATTAAGATAAAATGCCTTTAATAGAGTCCTGGGCATGTTTCTTTGACCTATGTAGGTCAAACGCTCCTTAAGCGCTCCAGCAGGATGAGAAATATGGTCACACAATTACATGCCTTACACTTTATGATGCACTGAGGTGAGTTATTCCCACACATGTTCTGTAATGGATGAGTGAACAGGTAAGCGCAAAAGTCTACAAGGTGTCATGGGTGATCACCAACCAAAGAGATAAATGGTGTTTTTCTTGAGTCCGGGCTCATTTGGTTGCACGCAGACCCCAGTGCTGCCGTCCTATCACAGCTGTCATCTATACTGTTTCTACCTGAGCTTCATGATCCAAACAATACAGCATTTAGATGAGTCTACCTATGTTGAAATCATCCTTTTGTTTTGCTTTTAATTTACCCTCTTTTTTTTTTTTTTTTAAGGGGAGCAGCAATCATCACATTCCAAACACTAAAGATCTCCTGTCAACCCGGTCTGTCGACTTTGCTTCCTGGCAGCTTGTTGAGATAGAGCTCAGATTATAAGAAAAGGGTTTAACAGTCATCCGTCTTCGTGAAAGAGCATTTCGACATCCCTCTATCAGTGTTCGTGACATCGTCAGAGCTCCCCAAACGTTTTCGCCCTATGGAGTTTAGCTTATAAATATCTCGCTCACCCTCTTTTGCACTTCTTGAAGATTTTCCCAATGGTGTCTTCTTGCATACCGTACTTTTCTGAAATCTGAGAAGGCAGAAAGGGGACATGAGTCACATTTTAGGTACAGTTCCTCTTCGAGGTGAGATCTTCGCAAATATGTGTAACGGAAAGAGAAGCTGAAAACTCACCGCTTCTCTCAGGCCCTTAAGCGTTGGCGTGTTTAGCATGAGGGCATCAAATACTTCCTCGGTCTCTCGCCTGACGTACAGGAGAACTGAGAATAAAGAATTTAGTATTAAAACACTGTGGGACTGTATCGTGAATTGATATGTTCCCAGGCTTCTGCGTTTCTAAATGAATCATGAGTCTTCCGTATACCTCTCTGTTGATCATCTCGGCGGGGTTGTTTGCTCGGCGGGGAGCTGCTCTGATCGCCGCCGTCTGTGTAGCAGTTGATACGTTTCAGCGATGTCCTCTCGCTTTCCTCCAGGCTAACAGGAGGCACCTGGACAATAACAAACAGATAAAATCAAGGTTGTTAAAATGTCGCTTAGCTTCCTGTCTCCTGCGTGTTTGCACGCTGATGATTACGATGATAACAACTTTATCACAGTGACATCTCGAACGCTAAGAGGTGCGACAATACAGAAAAAAAAACGTAGGATGATCGCATGACCTCTTAATCCTTCGCTAATATGCTAAAGTCACTAATATGGGCTGTGACTACACGTAAAAAGGCCTGATGTTATGAAATCATGTCGAAATCTAACAAGGGAGAATTGCGCTAGTCTGGACTGTGGGAAAAAGGCCTGTCAGAACAGCCTCCATCTCTCCTCTCTTAGGCTGTGTAAACACAGCTGAAAAGCATCTCTTCAACACCCTCAGAAGTGTGTGTGCGTGTGTTTGAGCTCCCACGGGTTAATCCCTATGTCAGTCAGCCCGGCCGTCCCCTCCTCAGGTGAGTTTCGCTCGCTGTCATGTAAACTCAGGAGCGCACCAGTTAGCATGTCTGATCTCGAGATCACTTTCTCTTATTCTTTTCCAAGCCCACTTCTTTCCCACCACATTTTTTCCCACACTTTTCCTCTCTCGCTCCCATACACTCAGCCCTTGGGGTGTTGGTGAACATGACTCTACAATGCTGCGGTAAGCCGCATATCCTAGGATATAGGGAAGAGCGCGTGTGTGTGTGAGTGTGTGTGTGTAAGACAGACGTACCAGGCCACAGCGCTGCATGGTGCTGAAGTGCATCTCTGGGATGAATAAAACAGGTTGTGTGACGTGATCTGCTAGAGTTTTAAAGTAGGTAGAGTCTTTTCCGACAGAGCTGGAGACTAGGGCCTGTTTACAACCTGAGGAGAAGAAAAAGAGCTTTAATATAACACTCGAAGCAATTAATAAAGGCACGACTATTGAAAACCAGACAGTCTGGCTAGTAGCCCGCAGGTAATTTGAGTTTGAGAGCCCTCTTTTACACTTCGTTGAAAATATGTGCTTAAAAGCTAGTTTTGGTTTTGACTTGTGCCAAATTAGGAGGAAATCCTAAATAGCCGTAAAGCATTTCAGTGGCTTGTTGGGTCAGAACATTTACACCAAGCAGGGAAGATATGCACTAGGTTTTCTTTATGCTGCTTTTTTTTGGGTGGTAATGGGTGTGCTTTAACAGACTGTAATTATATGACTGAAAGCACTCACTATTGTTGCTGGAGTCTGCAACGGTCTTGGTCCTCCTCTTGCTTCTCTTCCTCTCCTCGTCTCTCATCTTCCTCTCTGCTCCCTGCAAGCATTCAAATAAAACACATTTAGAACCTGTGCAATTAGAAACATATTAGAAGGGGATTTAAAACACTGTAATGCAAAAGAGTTTTTAAACTCATAAAACTATGCTTTAAAATGTGTTACTGAAAACCAGTCTTGTAAACAACTTTAGAGTTCATGTCTAGTTTAGATGCCAGCACATGCATTTGATCCTGCTAGAGAAACCACAGCAATGCAGTTATGCACTCTGTTCACCTGCTGCTGTTAAACCAGTCAGATGAGGGAGATAAGACGATCTGCTGACGTTTATCTGATCAGCTCAACAAAAGAGATCAATAGGAATCAAAAGATAGAGGTACCAGACAGTGTAAGGGTGCGAGAGAGAAAGAAAAAAACGCACACATGCTTTAGCGTCTATTTTTTCTGCTTCAGTGAAAACAGTGATCACGTAATTGAAAATACGCCAGTAAAAGATCGGAGGTCAGACGCTTTTCCAGTAAATAACTTGGTAGGTCACGGTAACAGTGAGTCAGGACTGTCTTTTGTTTAACAGTTTATGACACAGTCCAAGATGAGTTCCACTGCACACCCTGATAATGAAACTTGTTTCTAATCCATGTTTTAGGTTTAATTAAGCCTCGAAATGCATGCGTGCATCTTTTCATGCTGTTCTCTTTTTGGGTTTTGCTTCTTACAAATGTATAAAGAGTAGAATTATATGCTTATAAATATTTTAGAATTGTAATAAAATGTAGATATGTAGAGGTTTTATATTTGTTGGTCAATGGCGCACCTTATCGCAGAAGATCTTGATCTGACAAACAGCTCTGTGAATGAGACGGTTGTTCCCTGAGCTGAAATCATACGTGTCGATCTGAAGATTCAGAGGGAGACCTTTGACCCCCTTCTGCGAGGAGAAGTCGGTGCTCAGAGAATTGATGCCGATGTGCACCTGTAAAACACATGAATACGCGATACATGAAATCTCAAGGAAGAATTATGGAAATCAGGAAAGCTAGATTTGTTATTTAAGTAGATGACACTAGTATAGTTAGTTTAGACAAAAAATAGTCTTAAACAAAAGGAAGGGTCAAGGATGAGACACATTAGATGCGTCATCTGCAAAAATGATTGTTGAATAATTCCAATTCGTTTCAAAAGAAAAGGAGTGTCCATATGAACTCCATGGCGAGACCTAACATGTTGGAACTGGAGGTAAAACAACAATAAAAAACAATCAGCTAAATAATATGATGATTAATGAGTAAAAGAGTGAGCAGGTGCTGATTTCCAAACATTTCTTCCTCGTTCCTCTCAACTACTGATTCATTTAGCACAACAGGGTTGAATAACACTTTTTACACATACTGTTAGATGCTAGTTAGTGGAAGAATTGTTTATTCCAGTTATTAGCTATAAATAATGTAACCCATTAATGTAACCATTTTATCAAATCAATAAAAGTGCGTTACAGTGATTGTATTCTTTCTTTCTGTCTCTGCTCCACCTGCTGTTAGTTTCGTTGTCCCACCCATCACTACCCTGGGGGCATGCTGAAATGTGCCCTATTTCTCTTTCTGTCCTTCCTTGCTTCCTTCCCTCCCTCTTTCTTTCTTTTTTATTCCCTATGATGACAGGTGCCTGAGGAGGCCGCATACCGTAGATACCACTGACACTCCTCTAAATGATCCTCCTTTCAACCCATCGCTTAACAAAAACAAGTGACAGGTGGATCTGTGTGTGTTTGTGCTTGTACCTTTGCTTCTTCATTTGTGTTCCAGATAAAGGACAGTGCGTTGAAAGCCACCTCTTCCACGTTACTCACTCCACTGAAAACTTCCTTGTAGTCAGCTGATCGATAGAGTCAATAAAAAAGAATTGATTTATATAAATTGAACGATGTGAAAAACACATCAATCAAATCAATTGATTTCTGACTTTAATGATGCCATAGTTACCGGTATATAATAAAAACATTTTCTTCATTTTCATAATTAGTATTGTCTTGTTTTCCAGAATTAATAATTATTATTATGATGTTTATGCTTAAAAAAGACAGAAACGCACCGATATCAAGGACTCTCTGTTTAACGGTAGGCTGTCGAGCGTGCCAGTGGTTCCAGTATTTCAGCTGCATCTCAGGACTCTTGTCATTCTCAAACACAGCCATGATCACCGTCTGAGAGAGATAAAGGATGAAAAGAGAAGCATTGTCAGAACCTGTTACTTTGTGTTGTTTAGAGAGTGGTGACTCTCTGTAGGACAAATGCTAGTCTTTTTGGCATTTACCAAGCAATGTTGAATGTCACTACACTATGCTTTTTCTCTTTGCTTGTCACTGACCATAGCAGTGAATGCGCTAAAAAAACAGCCAATCTGTCACACCTAGAATATACAAGTGAATACAAGTTTGGAAGTTCTAGGAAATTTCTCCCGAAGCTTCTTTGCTTAGTTACTAAATAATAAATTGTTCCCTAAATAACTAACAGCTCTTTCTTTTTGGAACAAACATACGGAAAGAATGAATTTGGTTTATAAAATTATTACTTACTTTTACTTTGCTGCAAGACACCCCAGCAGTGCCGTCCACTCCCTGCAGCGTGATGGGGTAAAACTGCCCCTTGTTGAGGTACACCATGGGTATTTGTGTTGTTTTGTGCTGAGAAGCTTGTGCAGCACCCAGAACAAACTGGAAGTCGTTCCTGTGAAAAATAGTCAAATTACTTTTTATGCTATGGCATTGCTCTGTATTTCACATACTAGTATTTCTTGCGTTTATAGCGTGTGTGAAAGCACCAAATGGCACAGATATATTTTATTGAAGAACACAAAGAAAATAAATAGCTGATTTGTAAAGTCTCAGACGGTTAAGAAAGCATTCTCACCTGTATCTTTCTGGAGGAGAGTTGGAGTAGGACTCTGAGTACACAGGGCTTGTTTGTCCCACGAATGAGCTGTAGGCTAGAGGCTGTTTTTTGAAGAAAACAAACGGAAGTGTCATAAATTAATGGTAATTATAGAGGGCAAATCACCTGTTTCAGGCAATTATGGCATATTTTTAGGATCTGCTGGTTTCGCCGAAAAACTACAGGAACAGCAAAAAAAAAATGACATGAATATATTTTAAAATGCTCTGCAAACCTCAGGGTTCGTCTCCAGAAAGTGTTGGTCAGACGGCCATGATTTCTGTGTTGGGTGCAGGAGGGGGTACAAGTTGTCCCCGGTGTAGTTGTCAGTGTTCATTAATGATTGCTTTGAGTGACTGGAGGAAATGCTTTCAGAAAGCAGCTTCATGATGTGAGCGTTCTCCAGCGTGGCCAGCTCAGGGGAAGAGCTGTTCACTGTCCTGAGAGATAAATGACAGCACAAATCGTGACCAACTTTTTTATGGTACTCACGCAGGGTTAACTGTTAGCTGCCTAAACAATAATGAAAAAGTGTTAAAGTCAATAGAAGCTTTGTTCAATCTCTGCATTGTTTATAAAGCTTTCTTTGCATGAAAAGCAAAGCCAAACACAGGGCGGGAGCTGTTTGCCACCTAACGCTGATTTTTTTTTTTTACTGTTTGAGTTTCTCGGCAGGCTTTGACATCGGGGAGACCAACAAGCTCTATAGGCAGCTATTTTTCACTTGCACAAAAGCTTGCTGTGTAGTGACTCAGTCTTTTTGGGATGGGTTGAAGAAGAGGATTAACAGCTGAACCAGCTCTGACCTTAGATAATCTTTAGCTAAATTACCCAACCTACCAACGTACTGGATCGAGAAAATGGGACATTTTACATCTTAACTATCATGACATATTTTCATCTTGCCTTCTCTTTTATACTATACACTGGAAATGTTTAGTCAAACTCACCTGTCCATGGACATGCTGCCATCACGCGTACATAATGCCATCTTCTGGTCTTTAGGAGTCTTAAAAACAATACATTTATAATATTATATGTGTATATAATACAAATTAAATAATGTCAAGAAATCATTACATTTATATTTTAAATATATATCTTTGTGTTACCTTGCAAGCTTCATAGAGGAGGTTTAGAGTTGCAAGTTCTTCATCTGAAGGAGAAGACAGTCTGGGTTTAGTCTTGCTGAGGTCACCGCTGTCCATGCCAGGCCAAGAGTCCATAATGTAATTGTCTGGATAGCGTAAGTAGTTGAAACTCTCGTTCTGTTGTACCATGAGAGCCCTAGGCAAAAGAAGCAGATATCAGCAAGCATTCCCTGGAACTGCAATATGTGATTTTGCATGTATATGGCAAAATGATTAACAGCTTAAAGGACACAGAAATGTGCCTCTGGTGCACATAAAATGTTCAGTGACAATATTACAGCCTTTAATAAATCCAACGTGCAAGAGCTGATGCTCTTCATCCATACTTCAAACTATATTATATTCAAGAAAATCTCAAAATGACATAGCAAAACATAAAAGGAAAGGAACAGCGATAAATATCACTTTCTCTTCTCATCTGTGCTCCTAACGGATCAACGGTCAGAAGCAAAGCCTAAGTGAAGAAACTTCATTTTATCTTAACACAAGCACCACGAACAAAAGACAAGGGTTTGAAGAGGATCGCTAACTCCTTAAACAGTTGGATTTGTTTTGGGACTTTCCCTAACTACTGGGATTAGCAATGAGGTGGTCTGCTATGGTAAGCTAAAATACAAACAGAGCAGTTTAGGCACCTGTGCGCACACCAAATGAATGAGCAATTTCTGTTTATTTACTTATTTGTGCAGACTTTTCTAAATGTACCCATATTCTCTAATTCTGGGCACCTGCACATTGACCTAGACCCAACCTCTGACACATTAGCACAAAACTAATGTGTTTCTGTGTTTGTGCACTCGGGCCTCTATAGTTGCACCAGGCTGTCTTTAAGTGTGAGAGACAGCGTGTGCATGTATGGGTCCTGGTGTCAATTGTCAGAAGAAATTATCTTCATGTACTCATTCATGTGCGGGTCCTTTTACACATGAGCAGAGGGAGAGTGGGAGAAGAGACATTATCCGAGAGAAACAGACAGCTCACAGCGGTGAAACTGCAATCTATTGCACACCCCACAATAAAATCAGATGAATCATATGAAACGCAAAGGATTTTTTAGTCCTACATTAACAGCTCATTTAAAAATGTCCAGACAGTGGCTAATACAAAAAAGGTATGTACAAAAATGTATATTTTCAGAATATTTGGAAAGCGATTATAGCAATTCGCTTTTAGTAACAAGCAACTAACTAGAGTGTTATAAATTAATGCAAAATTGATGACACTTACTCAATCTCCTTGGTCATGACTCCTCTGACAGACAGTGATGATAAAATCCTTAGTTTGTAATCTTCTCTTGGATGTGTTTGTATCCTGATTAGTGAAGCAGTTTGATTTGTATCCACACCATCTCTCTATTTATACACGTAGCAGGTTTGCTTCTTTGCTCTGATTGGCTGCCAGCCTGAGACAGGTGTGTAATAGTACAGGTGTATCCTCCCTTAACTCTGTCAGTGCTGCAGAGAAACTTCAGCATGTGTGTGAGTGTTTTGGAGAGGGGGGTGGGGGTTAGCTCATTAACACCTCATATAAAAGACTGAAAGTCTCCAGCCACAGGTGTGAAATCCATCCTATTTGGGATCAGAAACCAAAGACACTGGTGAAAGAACAAGGTTTTAACATGCAAATGATAGGTTGTGTCATTCTCTCTAGCAGAATGAAAAAGGAGGTATTGGCTACATGGTTTTTATGGTGTTGCCTCTACTTTTGTTTTTGTAAAACAACAAACCAAGATGTCATAATTATTTACCTGCAGTTATTTACTTTCCCACTGCATATCATACCATGCTTTTGCAAAACATACATGTTTGTAGGTGTATAATGCTTCATTCTTCATCATTTATTATTGTGCTAACGATAATTGCTAATGAAATTAATATTTAAAAAATAGCTAACAAAAATTTGCTAATAAATTTCGTTCTTGGGACATTTTACTAATGTTCCCATTAAGTTTTTTTCGGAACATTCACAACATTAAAAATTATAAAAATGATTGGTTATGCAAACGGTAAGGAAACAATTTTGAAACACAATGTAAATGTGACTTTTGAATGGTTTCTATTCTGAAACAAGTTGTAACGCTTAGAAATGTTAGATAAATATTGAAATAAAAATCAGAAAACAGATTCCATGAACTTTGTGTATTAATAATGTTTTTGCTCTAACTTTTTGAGAACATTATTAAAGAATATTAATAATAAACTAATCTTTGTTCAAATCTTAAAAAAAAAAAACATTCTGAGGATGTTCCCTGTTAGTTTGATACATGCATGACTTGCAGATAAAAATTCTGCATATCAAATATGCATCTTCATCACAGACAGTAACTGATGCAAACAGATACATGCTTGCCTTTGCTCCTTTAAATTCTCAAAAATATTTATTTTTCTTTTTAGTTTAATTAGCTGGATAAGAGACGCACATTCTTTGCATATCATCTTTATGCATTAATTTTCAGCAGACATGCTTGTGTTTATGTGTGTCTAATCTGAGTTTTAAGACCTCAAGGTATCTGGCATTGTGTCACAAAGGGTGCGTGCTCTGCGGCCTGCCTTCACACACACCCACACAGTTTCACACACGCACACACATCAGACCCTCGGGCATTTTGGACTCAAACCAAAAAAATGTGCAGAAGAAATAGATTATACGAAGTTAGAAAGGAAGTCAGGAATGCTGATAACGCTTTAGCGGTTTACAGTAAATGAGCTAAAGTTCCTGGACACAAATGTTATTTTCTTATACTTCAATGATAGCCTACGTGGTTAGAGGGTGTAGTTACTTTACATTTGCAGTTAATAACCAGCTACACGATACAATGCATTTCACACATACCATATTTGTAATAAAATATAGCACATTTGATCTGTCAAAACTGTCAGCTTCTCACTAAAAATGCAAATAATCTCATGCTTTCATGATTGAGTTTTTAAATACTCTTAAATAAAAACTTAGCTCTCCTGGTTTTTGCATGCAAATAAATACGTTTTCATGCAACTTTTTTGTCATTATCATGTGACTGAACAGAATTACACTGATCTTATGAATCGAATATCAGACTTAAAGCAGCAAGTGTGAACAGCCTCGTTGAGAGCCGTCGTGTTCTGCTGGAAGTGAGAACGCAGGGAAAGAGCTTTTCTAAAGGGATCATTTCACACCTAGAAACCACGCTTAACACTCAGAAACCACAGTAAATGCACCACGAGGAAAAAGATGAGAAATTCATATAATTCCCACATCCAAGAGGCCATGAGAGGGTCTCTATCACACGCTCTTGTTTTTTCATGGTTTCTGTTGTGCTTCTTCCAACCCGAATCCCAGAGGTGTGACAAAAACAGCAAACACACATGTATTCTAAATCATAACAGCTTTGAATCCATTTAAAATGAATTAATTTCTGAACAAACATGAACCATTCCTAAATATTTAATCCAAGTAATCTGATATTAATTTCTCAGGATACTATGAATGACACAAAGCTTTTAATTGCTACGTATAATAAAATGTGACCCTGGACAACAAAACCAGTCATAAGTGTTACTTTTCCGAAATTAAGATGAATACATGATCTGAAAGCTGAATAAATAAGCTTCCCATTGATGTATGATTTGGATGGATAGGGCAATATTTGACAGAGATACAACTATATGAAAATCTGGAATTTGAGCGTACAGAAAATTCTAAATCAGATTTAAAGTTGCACAAATAAAGATCTTATCAATGCATATTACTAATCAAAAATTAAGTTTTAATATATTTTCGGTAAGAAATTGACTAAATACATTCATGGAAGATGATCTTTACTTACTATCCCAAGGATTTTTGGCAAAAAAAGACAAATTTATAATTTTGACCCATACAATGTACACTATATTACCAAAAGTTTTCGCTCACCCATTCAAATGATCAGAATCAGGTGTGCTAATCACTTGGCCT
>JAUMHR010000072.1:9715926-9733874 GCA_032361145.1 Enteromius fasciolatus | reverse complement strand
GACATGGACATCTTGGATGACATGGGGGTGAGTAAAATATCAGCAAAAGTTTTTTTTAAAGTGAACTTCTCCTTTAAGGGTTTAATTTACCTCATCATTTACATAAGCTGTACAGTTTGTCCAAGCCATGCAAAGAAAGTTCTTGTTTAACAGTTTTTGCAGTTGTTGTCAGTATATCATGGGTCAACATTTGGTTCAAAAGACAATGCAGTCATGACGGATGTAGAATGTCCGGGAATGTATTTGCACTAGACTTTACATGAAAGTTAAAAATGTCCCACTCACGGAATGGCTTTCTTCAGTGATCAAGACATTCATAACCACCATCAGTTTTTTTAAAAGGTGTTCATCCTTTATCTGTCTCTCTAGGTGAGAAGTATGAGCTGCACGCGGGTACAGAGTCCACTCCTAGCGTGGTGGTCCACGTGTGTGACAGCGAAAATGAAGAAGAGGAAGAAGCCCGGCCAAAAGCTAAGATTGTCCAGACCAGACGCCCCGACGGCCCCCCGAAAGTCTTCAACTAAAACCTTCGGCACACTTCACACGTTTCTCTCTCTCTCTGTGTCTCTTTCTCTCATCCAGGGAAAGGCACGCTTTATTTCAATAACAAAAAAAAGCTAAACTAAGAACCGGATGGATGTGGAGGGTGCTCCGTGCACAGGTGACGTGTGGTGTTCTGAACTGGACTCATGGACTGAACACACTGTCTCACTGCTGCCTCACGGGACAGCCAGGGGGCGATGAGCTTGCGACCCCCCTCTCACAATCATGGCACTTTCATTCCTTCATTTAGAGTCTTTGTACTGTAGCATTGAAGAGCAGCAATTGTATTTAACAGTCGTAGAGGTAGGTTACATGTTAACTTTGTTACTGTTTGTCACTTTGATCGATCATCAAAGAAAATAACGCTTTAAAAAAAAAAGGAAGCAGACCCATTCTGCTTTCTCCGTCTTTCTCTCGACAGCCGTGTCCGCGTTCATCTCCGTATCGGTCAGGTTGGCACACCTGCAGAGGTGGCGCGGCCCGCTGGGATTGTGACCCGTGTGTGTATTTATGCCTGTTCATACCATGCTAGAATGAAACGACAAGTTGTTTAATGGAAATGGTAAGAACGAAGGTGTCGATTGAAGTGTTTCTGTCAAGTCGGTTATGATGAGAGGGTGTTTACTAAGTTAGATGTGTATTATTCTTACTGTGTATTTGATACCACACATTTTTGCATGCTGACTGGCGTATTTTATACTCTATGTTAAAGCAACATATCTGATCGCTGACTTTCAGAGTTGTGGAAAGCAAAGAAACAGCTGACAGGAGAAAAGTTTGACATTTTGTACTTGTACAGCGCTTTATTCGCTTGCAGGCCAGATAAACAAATAAGAAACAGCACATGGTTTGGATATTAGTTTTACACCATCTCTGTTTGTCTTGTTTCGTTTAGCACTAACAACGTTTGGTGTTTTTCATATCTTCATAGGTTTATTGAATATACACTGACATGCTCATGTTTCGAAATGAAAATCAAATCTGAGTACTGATAGTGATACTGTCATATCAATGTTAATTGTTCATTTGCAACGACAGATTAAATCGTATAAAGGGATAGTCCACTGAAATATGAAAATTCTGTCATCATTTACTCTGAAACTGTACCGCTTTCTTTCTTCTGTGAAACTATCCCAGGTTTTTGTGCTCTTATAAGTGTGTATTCATACCAAAAAAAGGTAAAAACTGATGAAAATGTCATTTAAAAATATTTGTTTTAGTAATAATGTACAGGCAGTAAAGCAGAATGTCATGATTGACCAATCGGATTGAGGACTGCAGAGATGGCGGATGAATTAGCCTTATGAAAAGTCACCTTTTAGTAAAACAAAATTAGAAAGAAAGAAAATTCAGTTAAATATCGAGTGATATTCAATGAAAAAGAAATAATGCAAACAAATAACTGTGCAAATCATGTGACCTTGCTCCCTTGAGTTCAAGTGTTTTGTTTAAAAGCCAGTCCTTCAGTGAAGAAGGACTCCTTTAGCAAATAACTTAATAAAGAAATAAATCTATTGGAATTTAACTTTTTTTTTTTTTGTACTTCTGCATGCTGTGACTTTTCCATGGATGCAGATTCCTGTTTGTATCTTACTCTGAATGCAGCCCTTTTCTCCTGCCTGTTTCATCCTGTTGTGTTTCAGTCAATACAGGGGCGAGAGACATGGTGAACAAAGCTCTTTGAGTTATTGATAACCAGCATGAACAAATTGAGTTTTGTGTGTGTTAACCTTTAAGACAAAAGGAAGAAGTGAAGTATATAAACACAAGAAGCAAATTTGTACCGAATTGTAAGATGAGCCTATCATTGGCAGCATAATGTATTCATATTTTTTACTGTCTTTAAGGCTGTTGTTGCACATGCTTCATATCAGTAAAATGAACTTGTTCTTTCTTTGCTTTTTATAAGAAAGTCTACAGGTAGTCAGTTCTATCACTGTTGCTGTTCTGTTTGGATATAGATATTGTCTAGTACTTTAACTGTAGTTCATAACCTATGAACACAAAGCAATAATTTACAGTTATATGTCTGTGTCCTGTATGGTATGATTTTTCTTTTTTTTCTTTTTTTTTTGCAGAGCTCTTCTCTGACTTTTAGCTTGCTTTGTTTGTGTAAATATGATTGTTATTTGTTTCTCATTGGCATATAAATAAAGATATATAAAGAACTGATTATTAAAAAAATGTTGTAGTAATATGTTTATTTCGTCCAAGTAGTCCAGTACCTCCAGGTGACAGAAAAGTGTGTATCTAGATTAAATTGGAAGTTTAGTTCACCCAAAATCATTAATAACTCACCCTCATGTCATTCCAAACCCATAAGACCTTCATTTATCTTCGGAAAAAAAATCAGAGCAATCTGTCCCTCAGAAACGTAGCAAAAACATCGGTAAAACAGTCCATGTGACATCAGTGCATCAACTTCACTTTTGCGATGCTAGGATTTATATTTTTTTGCGCAAATAAAACAAAAATAACATAATTTACTTACATCTTCCGCCATTTTAGAGTATCTCAACGCGCCGCGTACGCAAGCTTTAACGTATTTGACGTAATCAGCCTTGTTTACATTCTGATGAAAGCGCGTGCGTAATCTGCGGCTGTTTACGCGTACGCTAAGGCATAAATCATAGGAGAAGCTGAGTATATGATGTTATCGTTGTTTTCTTTGCGCAAAAAAAGGTATTCTCGAATCGTTGATCCACTGGTGTGACTTTTTACCGCTGTTTTTACCACGTGTCTGGATCTGGGATTATATCAATGATTCAACTATGTTGCTGTCTATGGAGGGACAGATGGCTTCCTATCATCAAAAAGTATCTTAATTTGTGTTCCGAAGATGAACAAAGCTCTTATGGGTTTGGAACGACACAAGGGTGAGCAATTAATAACAAAATGTTCAATCTTAGGTGAACTAACTCTTTAAGTCCATATGAAGTAATGCTGTTTAAGGGCGTGAGTGCTGCAGCATTTATTGCCACCATATTTGATAAATTAGGACGTCTGCACCAGGAAATATTTACAAAATGATGTGTGTGTCCTTCTCTTCCTCATTCATGTGTATTTGTAGGAGCGGTCATGCGTGGGCAAAAACATAAATCCTAAATAGAGATTGCTCATGTGAAATTGTACTGTTTTTTCATCTCATTAATGCCAAAACAATATCAGATTCAGATTGAGTATCTAGATATCTCAGCTGTGCTTGTTGTCTGTTTTTGCCTTTTTTTAACCCAAAGGTAGGTTTAACTGTCAAACAATCAGCCTTTCCACTATCTAGTTTTTCTTTATCTGGCAATAAAAGGAGGTTCATCTCCACCTCACCAGGGGAGAACGGGACACACCTGATTTTTGTTTATAACCTGTCAATGAGGAGATCCCAGCCCAGTCTCCTGGGATACAAAGATACTAATTATACAGGCTCTCACATGTCCTGTTGGGAATTATTCATTGAGGGAAATAATAAAGAGCTTGTTAACCTCATCCAGTAGCTTTGAACAAGACGTACTGCTAGAACTAGATCTTCCTGAATTTGTAACGTTTTCCCTCTGCATCATGTACAGTACATCGATATATGCTAAAAATTCTGCTTATAGCAATGCAGGCAATCTAATACTGAAGATTGGAGCACATATATACCGTATAATATCAACTTATTCATTTATAAATATTGCATAAATTGACCCCAAAAAGTATTTGGACACTTAACTGTAATAACAAATAAAATGTATTAGTATCATTGTATAATCTAACAAAATATCAACCTGAACAATAAATGAACAAAAAAGCACACACACATAAGCAAAATATTTAATAGGAAGTTGCATAAAGAATAATTGGTGCATATTAAAATTCTGGCAGATACCAATAAGCACCCCTTCCCCCACATTATATGTGATAACTAGCTGATAAATATGTAAATTATTAGCCTATACTATTTTATAATACAAACTCAAAATATTATTAAATGGTCCAAGAGATTTATTTATGTATTGTTTTAAATTTGAGTAAGCATCAGGTGTCAGCAAATAGGCGATGCGTTATTAGAGACCAAACTCTTGGGGCCTCTGTATTGTAGACTATACAATGCCTTGTTTTTGCAGGCTCTCTTTGAGGGAGAAAAAAGGTAGCCACAGTGTGATATATGGACAAACGAAAGCAGCTTAAACTATGTAAACAGTGTAATCTTCGGGCCGGATGTGTAATGACCTGAGATGGGTGACTGACTGCAGTGTGTGTGCTTGCGTTCGCCATGTGTTTGCTTATGACCAACGGAAACAACCTGAGCTCTTATCTTGTGTACGTGTAGAGCTGATAGTCTATGCAACACGCTTTGAAGAGCGAGTTAAGTTAATTGACTGAATTATGAATTATTGTTTCAAGCATGCATGTCTATTTAAGATACCCCAGAGTAAGAATGGTGTTGTTTATTGAAAAAGATGGCGTCAAAACTAAAGGTTATTTGCGGGATATTTTGATATCTATAACTATATGTAGCCAAAAATCTAAAAAAGAAGTCACGCGCTCCAGACGAGGTAACAGCACTGCTCGTGCAATTTAAATTGGAAACATTTTGTGGTAGTGAGTCAATAAAGCACAACAAGTAGCTACTGTAGTGTTTTGCTTTGAAAGGGTTTTTAAGGGTTTTAATCAGTGAGTATCCCTTTATAATCTCTGGAAGCTCAGTGTGCGTTTTAGTTTTTATCATTTTAATTAGGCTACATAACTATTTTATTTATATGCTACATGTTCAGTGTATGCTTATTTATTTATTTGTTTTTGTTTATTTTTATATTTCCTAACCGATAACAGACGGTCAAGCCATTATTTGTGCAGAGAAAAACGTATTAAAGCTATACAGTATATAAAAGAAATAAATAGGCCCATATGCTAAATATATTTTTTTAAATAAATAATAAATTAACAAAACGAAAGAAAAAAAACAAATAGCAGCCTAGATGCAGAACTTTAGTTTCTGTGAAGCGCTCTTTAAAAAGCCTGTTTCCTTTGCAAATACACAACTGTTTTAATTGTGTAATTGTTGTTGATTGCACACAAATAAAAGAAATATTTAGAATAGTATTTAGGAAAAAATCAAGTGATCCTGGCCGGCGCCGCAAGTATGCATGCTAGCCGTCGTCTACAGAACAAATTAATTAATTGTACATTTTAACGTATTAAAGCAACATCAACTTAGGATCTTTCTTACGATTTGCCTCTCAAACATGCAATGTTTAATTTTATTTAATTTGATGTTGAAATAAGAAAAAAAATTGTGGAAATTAAGTCTCACATTTTTTTCACCACACATTTTTGTCTTTATAAAATGATGATCTGAAATCTTGGAGATTGTAGTAGTAGCCTACTATTCTTTTTGGCAGAATTTAACTTCATGGATGTCTTGTGAGGCTGCTAGTAGCATCAAATTACAGTCTGTTTCGCCAGAGGACAGCTTATGTCTTGAACATTGGCAAGTAAGAAAAACAATCTGCCTAAATTTAAAAGGTGACATTTCTGCAGTCATTCAAAACAGCCTCTCTGAATTATTTGTTTATTTCGCAAAACGAGGAACAGCCCGTCCCATGACTTTGTAAAATTCCAATGAATCAATCAAACCAGATGATGTAAGACTGCATGGCAGCAGTGACCATTATGGATCAGTTTTGTTTGAACTATATTGAAGCAGAGGACAATAGAGTCCCTTCTGTAAGTCTCCACTCTCCTCCAGTTGTTTGTGAAAGCTGAGCAGGACACTTACATGTGTTCTTGTTATATAATGACGCCATCTGAAGAAGAGTGCAAACTGCCAAACACAAGAAGCCCAAAATTTCCCTCCAGCCCAAGCTGTATTAGAGACCGTGACCTCACAAACAAGGCAATCTGTCATTTCGAGCATATCTAAAGCAGAAAGTGACTGTCTCACAAAAGGAAATGAAATAGAAATAAAAAGAAAGAAGGCAAGAAAGACAACACTTTTGCTCTTTAAAGTTTACAGGTAACTTGATTCCCGCTGAGGCATAGCCTATTTCACTGCCTGGTCGACTGGAAAACCCATGAGTGAAACTCTATCATGAGATCCCTCAAAGGAAGGAATCCCTTAAAAAAGAACAAATGTCCTCTTTCTTTTATTGACACATTTCCGTTACAAAACAGGTGTGTGTGTGTGTGTGTGTGTCAGGGTGGAGGGAAGAAACATACCCTTTTCTGAAGGAAATTGCTTTCGAAAAGAAAGGGTTGCAAAAAACACCAAGGTATGACTCACCTTAATTATTCTGTTCTAGTAATACACATGTAAACTATTGCTTTAAATACAATTTTGTCTAATAAGTTTATTTCAGAATTAAAATGAATTGGTTAATAATGATAATTAGACTCTGATGTTCTGCTCAAATCTGTTTGCAATTGAGTGCGCGTTCAGGATGTATTTGAAGGGAATCTGATTGAATATTTAAATGGGGCTGATAAGACATTATCTGTAAACCACATCAGCTCTCTTTGTGGCCCCCTGATTTGTATGTGTACAGCACGAGTGCTAATCTTGTAATGATTTTCTACATTCTGTCACACAGAGAAAGTCAATGAGAAATGCAGTGCATGCGTATGTGTGTGTTTAATTAAAGGTGAGTTCTGGCCGAGAGCGGAGTGTGTGAACTGTGTTGTGAATGTGGCACGCCTTGTGGGCCAGGCCAGACCTGAAAAACCAGCTAGCGCTTTCAGTCCAGAGAGCTCTGATATGGCACGTTGTGTCTTCCTCTCTGCCAAGGGCTGAAACCATCCCTCGCTTTCGACTCCTTCACTTTATAATCACGCCTGAAGTGGACATTCAGTCATTTCACCTCTTCAGACTCATTTCAGACAGGTTTCCTTTGTGTTTTTCTGTCCCGGCTCTGTTAGCGGCAGCGTGTGTGTGAGGGAAGGAGCGTGTGGACTATGCTCACTTCAGTCGACTGAAGGAGGGGGAGTGGAGGAATTGATACTGTGGAGAGAGAACTCCACGACGGGGAACTGATCATACAGGTAAGCCAATATGCAACTAAACTTTACCCTTTATCACTTTGCACCTTCAATTTTGTGTGTTCAATTTTGTCACCAGCCATTTAAGGACCCCTAAGGGTCCCTGGCTGCATGCCTCCAGGTGTTCATATGTTTTATAATAAAAAAGTCTTTCTACTTCAAAATACATCAACATTATTTGCAGTTATTTTGAAAATATTATATATATATATATATATATATATATTTAGTAAACAAACTCATCTCAGCAGGTTGGACTGTGTTTTTGGCTGAAACATGAAAGTGAACATTTGCAGTTTTTATCTTGAGGTCAAATTTATATTTCACCTAAAGAAATAATAATGACTATAATTGCTGTTATGTAATATATTCTGATGGATTTAGTCGAAATTGAATCATATTTTTTTGAAGTTTTTCCAAATTTCTAAATGAAGTTATCACTCGATGAACGGGATATCTTGATACTATCAGAAACAATAAGCAGTATATGATGTTATGATTTAGAATATTTGATGTAAGCGTTGATGTTTTCTTCCGCTTCCTTTATGATTCTGACTAATGTCTGATCATATGATAAAGATGTTGAACTAATAAGTTCCTGGTAGGAACTATCGCAGAATTGTTTTGCCCTTTATTAAGAGGACCCAAGAGGATGTTCTGTTTTGTACGTCCTCTGAGAATCTGAATAACTTTAACTTTCCTTTTCACGTGCTTTTGATGTCATTTCAGACTGACATTGCACACAAAGCTCTGGCAGGGCAGTGAATGTTTATTGTGTTCGGCAACAATACAGGAGGTTCCTGTAAACAGTCCGGTTGATTTCTTTTAGTTTTGGTTGAAATTTTCGATTTCGTTTATTTTGAAGTTGTTGTTTTTATTTCTAGTGAGTGTGTAAGAAATGGGAGACACGTTTATTAAGAATCTGTCCTCAGACTTACACATACCTCTTGCAGAACATGATGAATGGGGCATTGTTTGAGTCAGGAGAACTGAGGACTGATCTGTGTATTGAAAGGCTGTGACGTGCACTGGAGGCCAGACATACGTGAGCACACCTGTGATCTAATCATTTTTTTACCGGTTAAATATTGACCCACGATCTTAACCCAAATCGATCACATTTCTAATCCGTTGTGTGTGCAATTGATTGTTTCACCAAATAGAATGACAGTGACACACATACGTTTCTGAATTCGACCTACGGTTTATCTCGTTTTGTTAAAAATAGAATGGTGGATTTACATTACATTAGGGACGGGTGGTTAAGTTTTAGTCAGAAGCTATCATTAAAGCTTGTTTATGAATAATTAGAAGCCAATTGTTAGAAGTGGATGAAGTAGAAACTTGATAGACGTTTTGCAACAAGTTATGACCTTTTTGCTGGCAACAAGTGATTAATAAGCACTTCAAGGGAAGATAGAGAGATTGAGAAAGGGTGAAAGATCACAATGAGTGCAACTTTCTCCATAGGTTTTTTTTCTAAACCAGAGATGACTTTATGATCTTTTATAAAAAAGGTACTCAGATTTATATATGCAGAGACCTAAATACTTAATTTTTTTTAATTTTTAATGTTAGTATTATTAATAAGAGCCAAACACTTTTTTGATGAATATAGGTTTATTTTAGTGTTTATTAATTTAAAATTTTATACACCAATACTTAACACAAGCGTTTTTTTAACACTGTGGCTTTATAAAAATAAGCAATTTATATATATATATATATATTAAATGATTTTCCGCCATGATTTAAACTGCTGAGTTGAATTTTGGCTGAAATGTGAAAGATTTGTCATGTTCTGTCCCAGCTGCTCTGTTCATCTGTGAGTTTAAAGTGGCTGTAAATTACATCAAGTGGCACAGCCTGACACTTGAAACCTCAGAGTGTATTATGGTCTGTTTTATGGTGGTGTGAAACTGAGCTCCATACTGATGTCCTGTGATTCACCTTGTAGCTCAGGCAACAGAATTTACAACTATTTGCTGTTCTTCGGTTGTACAGGGGCTGTATTTTTCTTTCCATCAGCGCTGATTGCTTCTGTCAGAAATTCTCGTAAGAGCCAGCCTCAAACATTATGGCCTGTCTGGAACAGAAGAGGCAGTTTTACAAAGATTTAGTTTGTACTGAAAATAACAAAGATGGGAAAATAACAAAGATGTGCTTCTAACAAAGAAGAAAATGCAAAGAATCTGCATTTATATATAAATAAATGTAGATTATTAGGGTCTACATTTTGTCTCAAAAGTAAAGTTTTCTATTTTTGTTTCAGATCTAGATTATTCTGTTTACTTGCTCTTCCTTGAGGTGATAAATAATAGATGGACGTCTGTTGATAATGACATGTCATATAGTAAATATGCAGCACCTGCTCATGGATTGTTATTGGCACGAAAAAGAATTCTTATATTACATTTCTGACTGAAGCCAAACAATAATTACATTAACACTCTTTAAAATCATTAATCTAAATGTGAAACTAGAGGAAATGCACATGAATAATTAAATATCAAATCTGATATTGTAGTGATAATCTGAGATTTCTGAGATTGAGAAATCTCTCATTTTTCATAATCTTAATCAGAGCAGGCAAATAAGATCAATATTTTTGGTTGTAATTGACTCCAAAATCCATCACAGTTTCACTATATAAGAAAACTGGTAAACATATTTTTCACATATTTGCTCTTTCAGACTGAGAAGTCCTTGTTGTTCTGCTCTTCTGCTGCTGTGAAGCCCACGCTGTCAGAATGTGTAATAGCTGTTATGAAACTGAAGGTTTTGCATGTTTTGTAGTTGCCGGTCTATTTGAATATAATCAGTGGGTGAAGAATAGACTTCACCTGTGCTTAAAAGTCTCTCAGCAATTAGTCTGCAGGACTTACGCTGTGCGAATGCATTATGTTGAGTGATTTGGGGGAAATGGACGGATTCGTGTGTGTGCTGCATGGGTTGTTGAGCCAACTCTTCAGTTCAGTACATCAGTGATGCACCTTGGCTGAGGGTTCACCGGGTACAAAACCCTGAAGAAAATCAAATTCCTTCTGGTTTGAACCATACCTCTATAATTCACCCCCAGAAACACGCTGGACAGTGCTGTGTTTTGACTGTGCTGTAGTTATGACAGATAAGCGATTAAAAATGGGAAGTTGATGGGCGTGAGATTTATTGCTAACAGATATGAGGGAGATTTATATACTTTTTTTTAGAACAGCTTGAACACAATCACTGTCAAGTAACTAATGTACATAAATAAAGACCTGACAGGAAATCTAAATGTTTAAATTGGTGCTATATAATTAGGACCGAGTAGAATGAGCAGAACAGCTCAAAAGCCATAAAACAATATAAACATTTAGAGATTAAAACTTATTAGTAGTTCTGTAAACATAATGAATCATGTATTCAATGTGGTGAAATTCCCCAAAACCGTCTTATTTGTGCAAGGCAAACTGTTTTTTCTTTTTTTTATTATTATTATTATTATTATTAGAGCTAAAGGTACAGCGCATTAGGAAAAGTTGATTAAAACGATAATATTAAGTCATTCCTTCCTTATGAATTTTAAACTGTGGATATAGTTCACAGCAAAATGAAAATTCTGTCATTAATTAGTCACCTTTATGTCATTCCAAACCCATATTCAAGACACAAATAATGATATTTTTGATCAAATCCGAGAGCTCTCTAACCATAATTCCATGCATGCATCGTGATACCCTCCCCAAAATGGAGCAAGTGTGACGCGAAGGAGAAGAATTGTTGATTTTTGTTTTCTTTGTGCAAAAAAGTATCCTCTGAGCTTCGTAAAATTACTGTTGAACCAGTGATGTCACATGGAATAGTTTAACTACGATGAAAAGCTCTTGGATTTCACCAAAAATAGCGATTCGTTGTTAGAAGATGAGCGAAGGCCTTACAGGATTTAAACGACATCAGTAATGTAATAAATGGCAGGATTTTCCATTTACTAAACTATCCATTTAAAATTTGTAAACCAAGTGGTATTGTATGTTTTTTCCTTGTTTTTTCAGGACAAATCTAAAGATGCAAAGAGCCGTCACAGCATCCGTGACCCAGTCCACAACCACACAGAACACCACAGTCGTCACCAAGTCTAGAGAACAAATCCTCACACAGAGTACGTCTCAGATCTGTCTGACACACCACACGTCAACGTTCCCTGATTCTGTCTACACTGGATGCCCACTGGATTCGAGGGAACAAATAGATTCGGATTGAGCTGATTGTGACTTGTCCAGTGTAGACAGACTCAAGCCGACACTGTGTGAGAACTAGAAGCATGAGCATTACTTCACCCTACTTCCTGGAACTTGTTCTACAACATATTCGAAATAATTCACATTCAATTTTGTATGGCATGTTTTACTATTTTCTCCCACAATGTGGAATCAAATTAACTTCTTTAAATGTGTCTACACTGATATGTTTTATGATGTTAGATTTTCTTCATGTAGAATTTTGCTTACAGTTTTGGCTTTAGTCATTATTATATTTTCTCTCAACATGCTCAGTGGTTGTCCCAACCCCTATACCTAATAAAACATTCACTATTTGTTTTGTTCACAGGCTCAGGAGCCATGATAGCTGTAATCGTCATTGGTATAATAATCATCCTCACATTTTTGCTGATAGTCCTCAAGACATACAACAGGTATGGCAACATTTTGATGTGAAGCATAATGAATGAGTTACATACCATGAGGTGAATACCTTGTCTCTCTCCTCACAATAGCAGGACAGTTTTAGACCGACCTTGTAATGAGGCCTAAAAATAGATGAAGACCTCACACTACATTCTCCAAATCTATTAGAGGACAAGAACACTTAAAAATGTTCTCAGGGCTGAAAGGAACATGGTATAAGCTGTTTTATTATGAGAGATGAGTTGATTTGTGTTGTCTATCATTTAAAGGACGCACCGGTATTAAAACCAATATTAATATGCAGATCATTTTTTACATGTTATGGCCTGTAAATAAACAAATGGCCAATATTAATATTATACACTGTAAAAAAAAAAGGCAATTTTAATGCTTAATTCCTTGTTACTTGTCATTTCATTATGAATATTTGTGAAATTTACTAGTATTTCTGATTATATTTATGTTGTAACTTATAGCTTCAAAGTCATACATAGTTTTTTAATATTACAATATTTTTCTAAATAAACCAAAATTAAATTATTTATAAATTAATATTGTTTTAAAAGCTACAATTAAAAATGTGTCTCCAGAACATGGCGCTGGCAGCAGCAACAACACTACAGTGAAAATAATAGCTAAAAGTAAACATTTGAGCAGGGTTATAAAAAAAATGTACCCCCTCTGTGCTGTAGAAAAGTGGGGGCATGTTTAAAGGACTAGTCAGAACTTAAATAAAGAATATTTCTTTGGTTTTGAGATATTATTTTAGAGATCTTATCAAAGCTTATAATACTTCAAAGAGAGGAAAACTTAAAATCACATCACATGACCCCTTTAATCAATATGCTACCAAAAATGTTTCTTTTAAAAACATGTTTTATTCATCAATCCATTTATTTATCTGACAGGAGGACTCATGCAAACAGGATGCTGGCTGGAGGCTCCAGCAAACCTCGAAAGAAGGTTTCCTCCTCTACCACAAACACAAACCTGGCCATGAGCAACGTGGGAGCCAGCTCAGTCTCTGGAAGCTTTGTGCAGTCTAACACATCCTCAGAGAATGGGTACCGCATTCCTCGGGTCGACCTGCCCAACGTGGATCGAAGTAATGGGGAGCATTTCAGCACCAACAGCGGCTCAACTATTGTGACGATACATGAATTGCCTTCAGTTGATAACACATAGCAGACATTGTCTGGACTCACACGCCTGAAGATACTAACATACCAACATGAACAAAGAAGCAGTGGAAGAGGCCCGGTCATACCTGAGCACCCACCATTAACTGAACATTCACTGCCTGTTTGGGATTTTATAGCGCTTTGATAAAAGTCCTCTTTAAAAAAAAACCTGTATATGATATTGAGGAACCAGAGGAACACTTCAGACAAGTGTCCTCTCACTTGACATGATTATAGTTTTATTTTTAGCACTGGATTTGGTGATGAAATGTAGGTTAAAACATATTTTACTGCCTTGAGCTGAAAACTGTTTTTCTTAAAAATGGAGTTGGTGTGCGTCAGAATTCAGTAAGAGATGTTAAGGCCGTCCGTCAATTTAACTTCTGTATCGCCGTGACATTTGCACTCTTAATAGTGAGGTCTGTCAGAAAAGATTGTTCAAACGATATACTCTGTATATATTTTACATTTATGCATTTGACAGATGTTAAATCATTAAAAGTATAGATTTTGTTTATACAGCTCCTGAGACTCGAACATATGACTTTGACATTGCTAATGATTTTAGAAGTCTAGACTAAAATGATATTGTTGAGTTGGGGTCTGACAAGACTCTTGAGATGTTATATTGTGAGCTGGTGTTAATTCTGTGCCGGGATTTTCAGCATGAAACAACCACAATGCTCAGTTTACTTTTTTTTTAAGCAAACTCACTGAGCTGAGAACTTTCAGTTTCAGTTTGAATCACACTCGGTTAGTGAATCTTTCAAAAATATTACTGTTTGCAGCTTATTATATCTAAATTATGAATCAGTTACATTTAAAATGAATGAGAAACCATTATATATTTATATAACCATTTATATATATATATATAAATACACACACATATATATTCAAGAGTTTGGGATCAGTAAGACTGACAGTCCTCAATTTTTATGAAAGTAAAATCAAGGTATCAAGCCTGCATCTACTTGATCAAAAATACAGAAAAACAATAATCTTGCAAAATGTTATTACAATATAAAATAATGGTTTCTATTTTAATAAACTTTAAAAAAGAATTTATTACTGTGGTGCAAAGATGCATTTCCATAAGCCATTACTCTAAAATGTCTAAATTGCCTTCAGAAATCATTCTAAAATGCTGATTTATTATTAGAATGATCAATATTTGCAAAAGTTGTTTTGGCAATTTTTTTGGAAACTACAGTACATTTTTGGGATTATTGGATAAATAAAATGTATCACATTTTATCAATTTAACAAATCCTTGTAGAAAACATTTATTTCAAAACGGAATACAATTTTACTGACCCGAAACTTTTAAACAGCAGTGTATATTGTTAGAAAATATTTCTATTTTAAATAAATGTGCTCTTTTTAATCATCAAAGAATCCTAAAAAAAATGTCACGGCTTCCAAAAAAATATTAAGCAGCACAACAATTTCAACACTCATAATAAATCTGAATATTAGAATCATTTATGAAGGATCAAGAGAAATTGAAGTAATACTGAGAAATGATGCTGAAAATTCTCCTAAATAAATTAGATTTTAATGTACAGTAAAATAGAAAAATGTTTTATATTATTTTTTTCATTAATTTTTAATCAAATAAATATAGCTATAATCAAAATAACTTTAATTTTTTTTTTTTTTTTATGTAAGTCAAGATGAGACGTAGTATCTAATTGTAATACTGACTCATTTTGACCAATGACTCCACTGTAAGAAGATTGACAATCAGAATCATTACAATGACATCATCAAATGGGAACTAAACCACTAATTTGTCAACCAAAAAAAGTAATTTGATTTACATGATTTAATTGTAGGAGCCAATGTCTTAAGCAGTGTTGAAAGCAATGCAGAAAAATTCAATCAAGCAATCCAGACATACAGAAGTAACCTCAAGAAAATGTATTCACAATCTGCAACAAAAGTAAAGAATTGCATACGAATGAAAGAAAAAGAAAGAAGAAAAATACAGCAGCGCTTGATTATATAAACATGTAGAAACATTTTTTTTTTCTATGAACACCGTTAAACCAAGCTCTCTGGCTAATGTTCTAGTGCAACATCTCAACAAAAACACTCAGGCACAAGATAAACCTTTTCTCCAGATCAACTCAAAAAAAGAAGACATTTACAGCTATAAAGAAAAGATAAGTACTACTCCAAGGCAACCATGTCAAGAAGATCAGTCCTTTCAATGCAATAGTGTCTTTACTAGACCTATGATAGTGTCTTGTGTTATTGTTTCATGTCAAGTGCAAAAGTAAGTTCAAAGTAATGGATACTGGAAGTAAATGATTGTTAAAAGCCTTCCTGAACAGAGCGGTGAATGGCGTACATCGTATGTGTCATCATACCAAGTGTGAAATTGTCCGTCTTGGATCTACAGAGTCCATCTATTGCTGAAGAATATGATTAAGTGAACGTGTTATTTTTTATTATTTGTATTTTTCTGGAAAGGAATAACTTCGAGACAGAAGAGAGTACATATAAGGCATTGACCTGTTACACACTCAGTTCGTTTGAAAGAAAAACAAGACATAACACTATAAATTAAGTACAAATATTAGCAGATATTACCTGAGAAGGAAAGAGTGCCACAAGGTAAGTATGGCACACATCACATAAACACAACAAGATGGCCTTTGAAGTTAGCAGAACACTGAGAAGTCAATTGAAAGTTTTTCCTAAGGTTTGGACACTGGTTAGACTGCTGTGGTCAGATATTTTGAAGTGCTCAGTTAAGTGCAGTAATTCTGTGGGACTTAAGACAGTTGGGCCGTACTGGCTTGGTTTCGCGCTGGTAAGTGCTCATAACATCTAAAAATTGTGCCAGTTATTTTCACCTGATCTTGAAGATTCGTTCATTAAGAATATATTTTTCTTCCTCATCAGCCAATTGTTTGGTCTTCGAAACCTCTCTGTGCATGTTTCTAACGTACACTCAAAAAAAGAGTTTCAGCGACAGCAGAAAATTACAGAATAGAAAAATAAATATGTTTCGCCTTTCACTATAGAGCAAACGAAAATGAGAAATAGAATATTTTTTGGACACATTTCATGATGCAAGAACTCCATGCTGGATTACATTCGAACCATAACGTCTAGTAATCGGGCTTCGAAGTCTTTGGGCGTGACACCTCTTGCCCTGTTCTGATTGGCTAAGATCAGACTCTTCCACGTGGCTTCGGTTCTCACTTCCTGTCCGCAGCCGGGTTCTAATTTGTGGGGCAGGACTTGTATTAAAAGTTTTTATGGAGGAATTTTGGTCCGACACATCGTTTCCGTCCTGTCCCTCTTTCCCCGTTGACGTTCTTTCACTGCGTTTAGGGATTCTGAAGCTGCCCCAGTTTTTTAGATGCCGCCCATTTGGCACTATTTTTCCCTGATGTTGGCTTGCGTTTGTCTTCCTCTGCGATCCATTATAGGTGTTTGAGGAAGTGACTACAGAACTAGCAGTGGTTCTGCTGTGAGACAGCAGTAACCTGTCGTCCATGTTGTCATGCTCAGTCTCGTTCTTCACCGTGTCCTCTACAGACTTCGAGTGTCTCAGTTTATCTTTTATAGACACCTGCTCCCACAGCCTGCTCCTCCTCCTCCTGTCCTCCAGGGGGCGCTCACTTTCCTCATCTCTTGTGTGAGACTCGCCTCCCCTCAGCCTGCTTTCCGACCGTTTCGTTGTAGCTGATGCTGCACTCTTACAAGCTCCAGAGTCAGAATCGATGACCCCAGAACTAGGCACACCGTCCATGACCAGGCTTTCCAGTCTGGCCATCTTTGCAGGCTTTTCTGCTTCGATATGCCTCGAGACTCTATAAGAGTTGCTTCCTTTCTCGTGATTTTGAACAGTGGTTCCCAGGGCGCTGTTCTGACCACAGTGACCCTTCAGAGGCTGGGGAGATGAAGGTACCGGAGGCGCCGTCCGAAAGTAAAACATAGCTTCCTCTAAACGTCTAGTAGATGATATACCTGACCAGGAGAGAACGCAGCAGTTAAAAGAAGAAAGATAAAAACAGACTAATTGGATCAAATACTCATGAAGTGAGTGTAGTAAGTGTCATACTAACCAGCGACACGTCCCTGCTCGAGCAGCCTGACGTGGTGATGAAAGATCTGCTCCTGCACTCGGCACAAGGTTCGTTTAATTCTCTCCCGACGACTGACCATGTACGTCAAATTACGCACCTGAACACACATATATGTAGGTGAGACACCAAATCAAAAACAAACAAACTAAAAAACCCCAATAATGAAAATTCTGTCATTTACTCATTCATCTCGAGAACACAAACGAACAAGCTCATAATATTTTCTTATCTTTTTTGGCAAGCAAAAAGCAATGAGGCTTGTTCTTGCATTACACGCAAGCACAATGCATGTACAACGTTAATAGATGAACCAACACCTGAACGAAATCGGCTAATCATTCAAAAGTGATTGAACCTTGAAGAGAAACTCTTTAGTCATTTTATAGTGCGACGCTAATGGTCTAATCGGATTCAATGATTTATGCTAAGCTATGCTAATT
>JAUMHR010000072.1:9681948-9701390 GCA_032361145.1 Enteromius fasciolatus | reverse complement strand
AATGGCCCAGCCAGAGCCCTGACTTAAACCCAATTGAGCATCTCTGGAGAGACCTAAAAATGGCTGTTCACCAACGTGTACCATCCAACCTGACCGAACTGGAGAGGATCTGCAAGGAGGAATGGTGGAGGATCCCCAAATCCAGATGTAAAATACTTGTTGCATTTTTCCCAAAAAGACTCATGACTGTATTAGCTCAAAAGTGTGCTAAAATACTGTAGAGTACCGTACAGTACTAAATACTGAGCAAAGGGTCAGAATATTTGATATTCTGATATTTCAGTTTTTCTTTTTTAACCTGAAAAAAAAGTCAACTCTGTGTTTTTCTGTCAATATGTACTGTTTTCTGCTGTGTGTACATTAATGAGGGAAGAAAATGAACTTAAATGACTGCAAAACGTATATGACAAATGGCTGCAATATAACAGAGTGAAAAATTTAAGGGGATCTGAATACTTTCCGTACCCACTGTGTGTGTGTGTATATAATGCCATGTTCATTTAAGACACAAAGAGCAAAAGACCTGCATGAAAAGATGCATTTGATGTGACAAACCAGGAGGACCAAATTAATGACACTTTTTTTTTTTTTTTGCTTGTACATTTCATTTTGTAGAACTCCTGCATGTTTTGTAGACTATAATTTATATTTTATTTGGAATTATGCAAAATTAATTCCATCTGTGCTGTGAAACTGTGAATTCACAACTGCAATGTTTTGAAATAATGGTTTTGTTTCAGGACTGATTGTGTAAACTGGGGTGCAAGGTTGAGTAAATTGATTTCACCCCCAACACGACTTTGTGATATTTCAAGTTTACAAATCCATAAAAATTACCTGGACAAACTATCACTATTTGTTACCAACCAAAAATTTCCTCTCCTCTTCCTTCAGAGAAGCTAAATGCTTTACTATGAAAGTGCATATGGAAAACTTTTTAACTAGTCCAAAACTCCCAATAAATATAGTGGCAGAATGACAGCACCCAATAAAGTACATTTAGTAAACCAATCAACCTACAGGTTAACACATATTCGTGTGTACAGTCTCAGCTGTCACTTTTATAATACTGATTTGAAATTATGCCCTTTGTGAGGAACAAAGCCTATTTTGCACTTAAGATGACAACAGAGGGGCAGAGGGGATAACAGTAGTTATTAACCAAATGTATTTATTTCTGCAACAGCGTGTTGTCGTACTCCTCCCCCCCCCCAAAACCCCAACCAAGCACACACGCACAAACATCCTTGCAAACTCCATTTAAATACATGACGTGAGAGCCAGCATTACCTCACTGTTTGCTGCACATGCTTTAATAAAATGACATATTTACAGAATCCACAATTTTTGAATTGCGCCTCATCCCCCTCCCCTCAGCAAAGACAAAGTATTCTTCCAAACTCAGTTCCCCTCTCCAGAAAACAAAACAAAAAACAAAATATAACACTTAAGGGTGGATCTGAAAATTACCCACAATTAAAAATAAAATTACACAGCGAAAAAAAAAAAAAAAAAAAAAAAAAGAGGGGAAAAAGAGATGGAAACAGAGAAAGAGCAATGGATCTTTTGGCCAGTACAACACAGCAGTGCGTGGAGTTTAATAACAGAGCAGATATGGCAGTAACACTGAAATAGCTCATAAAGTCTATGTACAAGGTCACGATAATGGCGGTCGGGCCTCTCGTGTCGGATTCACTCACACACGTGAGCACACCTCGTCGAACGAACTGTGAGGAAACGGAGGGGAAAGATGCCTTGGCTTTCGAAAAACCTCCTAAGAGTATGTATTGTGAAAAAGGGCAGAGCAAAACATGTTTTAACTTTGCGTTTTCTTATACCTGTATCCTTCTACGTCTCTGGACTATTCTGTAGTAAATTAAATGGAAATAAGGCACAATAACTACGCTGACTGTTTCATTAACAGGGGAAAGGAGAGTTCAGTTGACCCAATTAAACTAGCTTACTGATCTTCCCTTTGCATCCCAACCAGCCGTTCAGATTTACACAGTTCAAATAAAACAAGGTTTATGGCGAGAATTTTAACGGATACCCTCCCCCCACAAACTTTCCCATCCCGCATGTTTTACAATCACATTGTGACAAAAACCGCTACACACTAGTGGTGCACACAATACAAAAAATTGCTAAGAGCACCCACCCACCCCAGTCCCTTTGGATTGATTGGCTGATGGCAGACAATCTGGCTTTTGGATTGGTTACCATATCCACTCCACATTTACTTCGATTTAAAACGACAAGGTTCTCACAGTCGATGAATAAGCATGGGAATTAAATGCTTGAGAAGTGTTTGAGACGTGTGTTGTGGTACAGTAATCACTCACTCACACACACACACACAACAACGAACTTAGAAGGAAACAAAAATAATTAAAAGAGACCCCAGTTGCAATTTTTAACCTGTTGTGTACTGAACTCCAGGCATCTGCCCCGCTCTATGTACGTGACCTTCGAGGTCATGAACGGTGAAGTCCCCAAAGAAAATGAAGTGAATAAAAATGTATGTGTATTCAGTGTTTCCATCTTCCTCATTTTTATTCAGCTCTTCACATTGTCAGTCCAAGTCTGAACGCGTAAATGTGCAGGATGCTATAAAAGCCTCAGGTGCGCTCCGCTCTCCATTGGACTGTAGGGTAAATGACAGAGGGTTTAGACTGTGTGACTGATGATTTAGGACTGGTGGGTTGCGGGATAGTGTTTGAGTGTTTATGTGGGACAGGAAGATTGAGGGGCAAGGAGCTGGATTAAGGAGAAGGTATCAAGAACAGACAAGAAGAGTACAGGAAACTCTGACAGGCTATTGGTCTGTTTTGGTAGAAGAACAGTCAGAACAGCAGGGGGCTTTTAGACGATGGTGGAGCTGTAGTGGGGACACGGTACGATCGAGGTAAAGGGCAGATTCTGAGGGGTTTTCTTGCTGGGGTTAACTATTCTGGATGGCGGCCTTCTCAGTCCTGGGCTTCAGCTGCTGTGATTTTTCAGCAGATCATTCGTGTTTTTGATGATCCTTCATGTCCTCCTCATCTGTGTACTCAGACGGCTCATCTCCTGGCTTCAACAAACGGCCAACATAGTCATATTTCTCTGAGAGAGAGAGAGAGGAGAAAGAAATGGAAAAGCATTAAAAAACACAATTTAAAATAAAAGTTCTAATGCATGTTCTGTTTTTGTTCATGCGTACCGAGTGCATATTTATCTTGTGCATAAACATTTGGAAGGACTCTTATTTGGACACTGAACTCTGGTAATAACAACTAGTTAGCATGGACCTGTTAGCCTCTGTTGGCTCTAAAACATCTTTTTCCCATCAGTGTTATTGTAACTAAGAAAAAAAAAAAAAAATTAAATAATCTGTTATTCCAAAAAAAAAAAGAATAAATAAAATTAAAAATTTTAAATATTAAATGAAAAAAAAAAAAAAAAAAAAAAAAAAAAAAATAGAAAACCTAAAGTACAGCTTTGGTAACTAATTCAAGTAAGTTTAAAGTTTAGTACTTATACCTAATAAAATTGTGCACGCAAACTATTCAAACTTTCAAAGAAAATTAAAAATATTAATTAAATTATATATATATATATAAATAAATGTGTGTGTGTATGTATGTATGTATGCATGCATGATGGTTCTTATATAGTGTTCACTATGATTTCACATCTGATAGCAAGAACAAAAAAAAATATTGTGCTTTATCATCAGAGTAACTAATTTGTCAAGCAGCATTAATCTGTTATATTACATGCCTGATTTTCTCAGGCGCTGACATGGAAATCAAGCCATTTCTCTCACGTTTCCTCATCGCACACAGACAGATATGAGACTGGTTGATTCAGTGTAGAACAATCTAGATCAGTCAAATTTAAACCTTACATAGCTATAGAACAAAAGGTCACTCTCCTCAACACACACACACACACGTACATTAAGTGAACAACCTCATCTCATCCAAGAATCATTTGTGTTTTCTGTTTTTGACAGCAGCTATTGAAGACAAAAAGGAAGTCTTTTCTTGACTTTATTTCATGGTACCAACAACCCAGCCTTTTTATCTTATCACATTCAACCATCTGACACATCATCACCGCTGAATAATGGTGCAGGAAACACTGATATATGGCCATACATTTTTTATATCTCTCCTGCTCTCTGATCTAGAGCGAACAGGACAATTAAAGATTACGGTCACTCATCATCTAGAGAATTTTCCCAGTATCCCATTCCTGAATAAGCTGTGTGATTACAGTAAATGTACTGATCAGCCCTAACCTGCACAACAGGAACAACACGCAGAGCTTGTGGTCCAGGAGGAGTGCAAACGAGCTACCTACCAAACATGCACAACCTACCTCCCAACCTATATCCTACCTCCAGTTACACAAAAAGTCAATAAACCCTTTCAGACATGGTGCCTAGATGTTTGGGCAAACGCTAAATGTTTTCTTTCTGAATTCACAGTGAAAATCTCCTGCTTACCCATGAACTGCATCTCCCATTCTCGAACGCTTTCCATCTGTACAGCATTCAGGTCTGAAAGATCATCGTACTCGTCTCGTAATGCATCCTTCTCCAGGCAGAATGTTGCCAAACCCCGAGAAGCATCACGTCCCGCAAAGATCCCGTAGGGGCCCTCTGGAAACACAGACATACTGTGAGCATAAAGGTCAGCAAGACAAGATTTAGGAACTTTTGCATATTATGGATATAGCAAACAGAACTAAAAACGCTATATTGCCAGGGATGCATTAATTATTGTCTGATCTGAAATGAATTTGTAAAATTAAAAATGCAAACACCTTTGGTCTAAAAAAAAAAAAAAACAGAAAAAAAGTAAATTAAAGTAAAGTACGTAAAGTGGGTACAGTTCTAACAGTTCTTATGTATTACTCATATTGAGCCTAATAAATAAATAAATAATTACTACTAACAATAATTAGTATAAATTAGTACTAGCAGTAGTAAAAACCCAACTGGCAGTCAAAACAAAACTCTACAAACCTGCTATGAATAGGGCTGGATATCGAGGTCGATATTGTTTAGGTACCAACCGAATTGTCTCGATACAAACGATAAATCGAAAAACGCCTCTTCGTTCGCTAATTTCGATACCTAAAGGGGTTAATCTCATCGTGTCAGTGAGCCAATAAGACTACAGCACTAGCCAGTGTGTTTGACCAGAAGTGTGTAAAAAAAGCCTTATGTTATTTATATAATTTACACGAATGCATGCCATTTCTGTCTCTACATTAAGTTGCGCTTTCTGTATCGCACCACACACACGGTTTAATAAAAAAATTCATTTTCAGGAATAAATATAGCGTAAAGGTAGCATAACAGATGTGAACTTTATTAAAACAAATTAATTGTGTTGAATATATTTTTGTCCGTGCAGTGACTCAGGAGATGAGGTTTTAAGTCTATATAAAATGTCAACAAGCTGAAAAAAATGTTTTTTGAGATTTTGTTAAAACTGATTTCATAAAATCAGATAAAAAAAAAAAAGATATTGTTCAAACTGAAGGTATCATTATCAAATTTTTTTTGAACGATACCCAGCCCTAGCTATGAACCTACTAAAAGAAAACAGTTGTAGAGTCAGTGGGCCAGACAATCCGAAACCAAAGTGGAGTGTGGTCTCAAAAACAACAGCTGAGGTGAAGCGGCTCACGCAAACCAGAGGAATGCAGGTAAACAAACAGGTACTCCAAAACAGCTGTGTGAGAATCTGTGAACAACACACCGCACCAAGTAAGGACATGTGAGATGCCTTTACAATACACTATGGCTACATCTACATGAATCCGGAAACATTTGAAAACGCCACTTTTTTTTTTTTTTTCCTCAACACCAGCATTTTAGTGGTTTTCCAAATGTTTCTCATCCACACTGAAACATCAGAAAACTTTAAATTCCCCACAATGAAGCAGACAGCCATAATATATGCTATTTAAGCAGCTTTTATAAAAATGCCTAAGAAGAAAACATTAGATTGCATCTCAAAACAGAAGAGTGGCACTGTCACTGACATATTTTTATGTTATGTCGGAGCAACATATTTTCCAGTTGAGACAGGTCAAACATGAATTTTGGTCTGGGACTAGCTTTACGCCTTGTCTGTGCAACCAGGGCAATAGGTCTTCTTTTAGGATCATTTTATTCAGGACAATCTCATCATTCACCTGACATGTCCAGGTCACACTCAATCACCTTTATACGTTCGATCTGAAACACATCTGCCCTCATGTTTTGCCGCAGGACAGCAATAAGAGAGTAAATTTCCTGTCATCTTTGCAGGACTGCAATATGAAGAGTGTACAAAGTAACATATGTAGCAACAGTGTAAATGTGAATAGCACAATACCAGTATAAACAAATTATACCATAAACACATTTATGGTTAATGCATCACATGACTAAACATGCAATATTGTTTTCAAAACCCTTCAAACTACCATGTAAAAAAACCTTTGTACTCAATTTGGAGAGCATTTTCAATAAGCTCTGTGTCTGTGTGCACAAAAAGTTAAATTGTAGAGAAAAAAAAGGTCTATATGTTTTGAAATAAAAATATATTCCAACTCCAGCTGTGCACAAACCGCTCAGACCACACCTTTACTCCCAAACCTAAAACCTTCTGAACGTGACACAACAGACTGATAAACTTCAGTCACAATCTAAACAAACAAATGAACGGATGTGATAAAAGGAGACAATACAAGTGTCTGATACTTGCTGCATTTACTCTTCATAACCTCTTGAAAAGGAACTAGAATTCATGATTCATAAATAATATGACAGACAAAAGCCTTCCAGATCAGGCCTGATGATGACTAGGCTGCTCTGGCATGTGTAGTTTCTTCTGTTCTCTTTCTCGACGGAGAGACTGAGCTTTAGTCATTGTTTAATCAGAACAGAAGGCAATAGAGAAAGCAATCTTTCGATACTTCTTTTTTTGGTTCATCATCTGATCTCCATGTGCAAAAGCCAGTTAGCTCACACACACACACACTCTTTTTTCAGCAGTTGAGCAATAATAATCTTAGAAGAAACAAGCAAGTCCAGCCAAACATTGACCAAAAAGTACAAGCTGCCCTATGGTCGAGTGATAAGACAACACGTCTGCCTACAAAGTACAAATCTCTGCTATAGTCTCATCAGGTTATAAATGAATGCAGCAACAGGTAAATAAAGCTGATCTCATATTCTGTCTGGGTGAAATGGTGCAAGATGCCACACAGGACTACAGGTGTCTAAACGAATGACGCACTGGTCAGAGTCTGGTCGTCTGCTGACACCACACCTTGAACGCCCCGCGCACCCCCATAAACACCACAGATGGTCAGATAACATATCTCATATTCAAATATAGCTGAGGGAGATGAGAGGCCTAATCAGAGGCTCTAGTTTGAACTGTGAATCAAAATTTGGTATATGCAATCAACATCTGTGATAATCTTCTCAGTTTTTGGTCTCCAAATATAGACTCCAGACAGACAAAAGACCGCTGTTTCTGGCTTTGAGAGCAAATACTTCAAGTATTCTGTGTAGCAAACAGCTGTTTTGCATGGTCTGTAAACTGCTCATGAAGTACAGGCGAAAGAGACCAGTGCAGGGAGGGAGGAAGGAATGAAGCCCGGTGCTTGATTTCTTGCTAAACTTAGCTGACCTAATATTCATAGCAAATCAAGCGCTTAGCTTTACATGTTTAAAATAAGCATATTGATTAATACGGTGTTCAGTTATACCAGTAATGTGCATACCTGATGGGTGTGCCGGCACATGGCTCTCACCCCATATGTCCACGTCATACATGGCTCTCATTCAAAAAAAAATGCACTGACATGACAGGTTGAAGCCTGGGAAAGAGTTCACAAATGCAAAAAGCGGTAGAAAGGTGACCGCAGTTATGAATGAGACAGAAAGGGCCCGTCAAGAGCCTGGCAAACTCTGATAAGACATCAGACCACACGGTGCATCATCACAGCAGGGGTTTATGGGAGAAAGAGGCTTTGTGTGACTTAACCGTGACCAGTGTTTACCAGTATTAGCTTTCCTCTGACCAGAGTATTAGCCGGTTGCAACAAAAGCTATTTTTATTTTTAAAAACTAACCATTACAAGTAATACTGGTTACCATCTACTTAGTATAGGTATTTCGCATCATATCCTATTATTACTACAGCAGGTTTATGCAACTTGTAAAAAGGACAACAAAAAGTGTTGTCAGCAATCTAACTGTACACAATTTCATTGCTTATTCATCAGATACTAGTCAATGCTGGAACGAATCACTAGTATTCAGTTGTGACTACTCTATTACTAGTTAAAAATGGCAAATGTAATGCATTTCCAATTGTTGATGACACTTCCAGTTTTAGTAAAACAAGAAGGTTACTTTATTTTAAGATCTCCTTGTTACAGTGTAGTCACACAAATAAGCACTGAGTAATATTAATAACTCAATACATTTACTATATGGTTATAGTTTGTAGTTAGTCGCTTGTAATGAAGCATAATGTAAACTTGCTGCTATAGTAACGCGTAACAGGCAAACTGTGAAATGAGTGCTACAGCGAATATTAATAAGGTGTTTATTAGTCTTTAGTAACTATCCAGTAGTACTAGTATTCCAGCTTTAGTAGACTTTGCGTACTGGATACTAGTACCTTCTCCACTGCTGAAGTTAAAAAACCCCGCTGAATGTGGGTGTGAGCCCTGCGCTCTCCTTACCGCGTCCGTAAAACTTTTTGCCGCTGGTCACGTCGAAGACCTTGGTATTAACTGCCATGAGGATGCGCGGGTTCTGCACGCCGTCGTACTCGCGCAGCTGCTGCAGGGTGAAGTCGCGTCTCCTCATCTTGGGAAGCGGCGAGGCCTCGCTGCCCCGGCCCGCGTCCGCGTCCGCCCTCCGCCACCACCGCGCGTAAACCACGTAACACGCGGCCAGCAGGAGCACCAGAACGCTGAGATCGAGCAGCATGCCGCTTATACCGAGACCGGCCCCCGGGTCTAACTCCTCCGTCGTGCCCTGCCCGCCGCTAGTGTCCGCCGCTGCACTCCTACCGTCCCCATCGTCCGCCATACTGCAACGATAGCGCCTTCCCACCGCGCGCGCCCTCCCAGCTGCCACTCAGGGGCGCCTCGGATTGGCTGTCTTTCACCGGAACACCGCGTTGGCTCCTGGGATTTGCAGTTTTCTGTCAGAGTGGCGCCTACAAGACCACCGATCGCATGCGACCAGACAAAGGCTTTAAGATAATGAAAAGGCGCCGTTGTGATTATATTTATCAGTAGCCGTGAAAAAATGCCAAAAACCTGCTTTTAAATTAACCTTCAAATCAAAAATATGTTCTACATTTATCTATCATATACAATAAATAATGAAGTTGTATTAAATACAAAACTGAGTAACATTATATAATGAACATATATAATATGATAAATATATGGCAGGCAAAAACTTATCCCTTGTGAGTCCGTTATCTTCACAACTCAGAATTTACAATCTTTGCTATTGCTTAAGTGCAAAATAAGTGTTGATAAGTGAATTGAGCTTTGCTATAACGTTACTTATTTGTTAGATTTAAAAAAAAAAGTGTGTGTATTCTTTACAATTTCTAAAGGTATGGTGTATACCAACTACTGTTTAGAGCAGCCAAATTGTTCTGGTGTGTTTATCGTTTCTGTAACAGGTCTGTAACAGGGTTCCTGAAGTCATGGTAAACCTTCAAATATTAGGGACTTTTAAGAGGGGAACTGGAAACTCATGAAAATGTTTATAGTGAACAAGACACATGCTTCAGGTTGTGCTCGGCTCTGAAAAAACGGAGTATGTTTTTTTTGTTGTTGTTAATTTGAGTGAAAATTATTTACTACTTCATTCAGTAATCCAAGTCATTATACAGTAATCCAAGTAACTAGAAGAGTAATGGGGAAGATTTTGTCAAAAATGTGCAAGATGTAGATTCCTGTTTAAGATCCAGTAAAACAACACTGCAAAACACACACTGACGTGACTCAAACTCAGCAAGAAATACCATATATATATTATTTTGGGGTTTTATAAACAGATTTTAATATATTTTAAGTTTTTTTGACATTTTACAATTTATGAGGAAAGAAAAAAAATTAAACCGACATGCATACCAACACACAAGCGCACACAAACAAAAATATCACAATAAAATGAATCAATAAAAATGAATTGATTGAAATTAGAGAGCTGCTTCTAATATTTTTTTTTATGTACAGTTTTCATAAGCAAATATGATACAATCGGGACATCACTTCAGTGTCTGATTAATGATCATAAATGAGAAACAAAACACTGATTTAATGTTATCAGCAAAGATCCAAACTGCAAAATAAAAATAAAATGCGAATAAAAGTATTCTCTGGGCCACCATGTTTGCAGTCATCTACTCTCTCTCTCAGTAATATCAATAATAATAAAAAAAAGATTATAATCAATTAAGCTTTCAAAAGAGAGTAAAACAATAAATTATCTCAAACTCAACTCCAATAGGATTCAAAATTTAAAAGGAAGAATAATTCCTCTCAAAAAGATAACATTTCTTAGAAACTTCAAGTACACAGATGCTTACCAATTTAAGTCAAAATTATTTAAAAGGTCAAATATTTTCTTCTCCTCTACTCTGCACCTAAACTGGAGACGTGGCATCTTTGAGATCACCACCTCCGCAATGTGAACAGCAAAATATTCATGTAAAAGCAGGAGCATCCTGTAGTTCCTGATGTTAACACTTTTTATCATAGTTTTTTTTTTTTTTTTTTTTTTACAATCCCTCGCCTCTGATATCTACGTACTTCTTCGATATTCAGCTCAGACACTCAGCTAATCATAAAAGCATAAAGAACTTAGTATTCCATCACTGTCATATTTCCTACACAAGCTAAAAGAGCAAAAAATGCAATAAGCTAATAGTGTGTTATCTTGTGTCAACCTCAGTTCAAGTTTTTTTTGTTTTGTTTGATGAGCTTTTTAACATTTTTAAAACAAACGAACTAAATATGTGCACTGTGCATTTCGCACAAAATTAAAAACACTTAAAAACCAAGAGATTAATTATTTATGCTGACAGAGCTGTAAAATATATATATATATATTTGTGTTGCTTTTGAAATGTAAGGCATTTGCAAAGGTAAAACTAATAGATAAACTGCATTCGATGTAGGAATGCATTTTCTGTAAACGTTACAGCAAAACAAGTTTACCATGCGTACTTGATTTTGAAACTACTAACTGCGGGAAAAAAGAAAAGAAAAAAAACAACAACAAAGAGATCTTATGGAAGTTAACCTGTCCAGAAAAAGCACCTTGTACAACACAAAGATATTTCCGGTTTACTCTTCAGTTTGTGAACGCAACGGTCTGACAGTTGGTCTTTGCTCTAACGGTTTGACTGGCTCACTTCCGAGGTTACGCTGTAAAACATAAGCCTGCACCAGCACTGAAAAATCATTTCACAGCTCTAGAGTTAGAATCACACTCAAATACTGTATCTAGTGTAGCAAGGGCTTCATTTCTTTGGCTGTTGGGCATCTTTGTTTTTGCTCATCGCCGCCTCTCCTTTACGAGCATCTGATGAGGTATTCTTCTTCACATTCTCTTTGGGTGGGGCTTTGGTAGACGGGTCATTTGCCATGCTGCTTTTGGTGGTCAGAGGTGCTGGTTTCTGATTGGCTGTGATTGGCTTAGCTGTCGGTTGACTGGTGGTTTTCCTTGTCGTTGGGGCAGCGGCTTGATCCGTTGTGGTAGTTTTTGCCATCACTCCAGTGGTTGGTTGATTGTCTGAAGACGTCTTGGTAACTGTGGTCTGTTTCGATGATGATGTCGAGTTGCGTCGCCTACGTTTGACCTCGTCTCCTGCCGAGGCCGAGTGTGCTTTCCTCCTTACTCCTTCCTCTGCCATTGGTGGCTAAGAGAAGGGAAATTACAGTTTGTTTAGAGTTCAACAGACTATAATTAACAGTTAGAAAGTGATTAAATGTATATTGGCTAATCCTATTCATCCTATAAAGCCTACTGTATAATATATGATGCCTCTAAATTATCAATATGATAAAAAAAAAAAACCTTCCAATCAATAGTTTATACAATTGACAGATAATATATACATTTTAAATCCTTATTGATTTTTTTAAATTAAGTAAACCTAAGAATTCTCTTTATTTTGTTAGTAATATTTTACATTGTTAGATGTTTGCATTGTATATAGATTTCATGTTAAAATCAATTGATCAATTATAATATACATCAGGCATTTGAGGAACATTTATTTGTATTTGTTTTTTTTATTTGTATTTGACTCATTTGTAACATTATTATTATATAAGAAGCATGCTACATTACGTGTTTTGTCCTCCACAATAAAAACTAGAGAGCTTTGGCCATAAAACTAAGCATTTGAATATAATCTTACCGACAGATATATAGATTGACTGATAGTCAATTTTATGGAAAACGTATCTCATCAGATGACACGACTACCATTGTACTTTTTGGCCATGTGATTATCACTAAATGCACAAAATAACATGTTTTTGCTCAATTTGGCCCTTTGAATAAAAGCTTTATTTTTCCTTAAGTATGAGCTCCATGTTCCTTTATATTATTATATGAGCCATAAATACCTCATGTGCATAAAAAGTATAATAAATTATAAAACTTTTTTTTAGGTTTAAATATATTGAAGGTTTAAATATAACTTCCATTTCAGAAAAGGTTTTTATTTAGCTACCATTTCGTACGTTAGGCTTTACAGGGTTAATGGGTTATTCTGGGATCACATTGACACGCAAGACAGATGCTTATACTCACATCTACTCTGAAATCATCAATGCTTTTGAATTTGCTGAGGTACTCCTGGAGTTTGGGGTCAATGGGCTGATTCTTCACCTTTGCGTATTTCAGGAAAGCCCAGAATTTCTCCAGCCCATATAGTTGCCCTGCATGTATACACAAACCCCCAAACATCAGATGCAAGCACATGATGACATCTTTCAGCAAAAAAATTAAAATAAATAAAAAGTAAATTCCACCCACAAAACACCAAAATAAACATTTCTGCCTTTGCGCATTTTTTTAAATGATTTGTTTTGACAAATTATAAACGTCTGACCCTTCTCATAGTCCTGGATGGTCTCCTCCTGGAAGTCCTTAAAGATGTCTTGTCTAAACCTCCGCTCTAGTCCATAACTGTAGAACCGGAACAGACACTCCAGTCCATACCTGTTTAAACATTTCAGCACATATTATGCATTCCCAGGTATCACAGCAGGTGGTATACCAAAACCTTCTACATCATTTACCAGTCTAATAATTTTCATGACTGTTGGCATTGCAAATACTAATACTAGTACAGTTTGCACTTGTCTTAAGATGGTCTTTTGTGCCCCAAAAACAAACACGATATTCTGAAATATGCTGCAATGATGATGAAAAAAATAAGTTTTTAAAGGTTTTATGTTATAATCATTTTGATGTTAACTGATATATCTTCCAAAAATTGTTGCCAAATACTTTTTATTATTGTATTGTTGCATGAAACAAGATTTACCGTTTAAGAATCTGCAAGATCAGTGATGTTGATAGTATTTGAAGTTCAAGATTGGGTAAAGTACATGGTTTTAATATTGCATTGTCCAAGCCCTTAGCATTCAGGATAAAGTACTGTAATACACACACTTGCCTAACAACAACTAATACAAACAATCTGTGAGTAAACAACCAGAAGAGGTCATGTGTCCCTGTTTAAGAACCAGACAGACCAGAAAAAACAATGTTCAGGCTTAGCTGCCATTTTAACGTGGGTGTGTTTGTATGTTGTGTGTTATTTAGGTCAGACAAGAATGCCAACTTAAACATTCTTTCACATGAAATTGCTATGATAGCCAATCTTTCCTTTATATTTATATTTTTAAAGTCAGGAGAATTCTGAAGGATCTGTAATACCAATGGTTTATGGCTTATGCATATAGTCAGAGGGACTCATGAGCAGGAAGCTTTTTATTTTTGGTATGTCATTTATGTATCCTCTTGCCAAACTGGGGGCACTTAAGAAGGGGTCAAATGAACTTGGTTGCCTTGCTGCCTGACTTCTCAAGCACTGATAACTTCTCCAGACATTATTGTATCTCCAGATGTCTGCAGATACAATACAGAATTCAGGACTATGAATCTTACCTGTAGTTCTCTTTGGCATCCTCTACGGCAAACTGCTTGAACTCCTCATACATCTTCCTGTTGAAGTTGTCTCTGAGGAAGAAGGACCAGAATCTAAAGAGGGTGTTCATCTCCTGAGACTGACCCACACCTAATCGCTTTCTCTCTGTGAAAACAAAAGTCACAAGAAATTCAAGCAAAAGCAAACATACACAGATATACAGAACAGCTGTTGAGTAAAAAACAAACAAACACTGCACCATTGAGGCATCGTCGGCGATATTTGTGGTAAACTTGCTGGGTGAAGCCGTTTTCTTTCAAAAGCTCGTGGGATGGATGCCAGAACTTAGGCAGGGACTGCGGGGTGCAGCCGTAACTGCCTGACAACGCTGGTGCTCCTTCTGACGGAGACGCATTCGAGCTGCTGTACAGAGAATGAGAAACACTGTTAAGCTGAGCCAGCTATCTGAAACAATTAAGCTGATGTGTTTGACAAGATACAGAATGATTTGCAACTCAGTGTTAAGAGCATGACATGAAAAAAAGCCACAAACCTGATGGAGGAGGTGCGGGGTCTGTGCTCTCGCGAGTCCATCACCCAGCCTACATGACACTCCAGAGGAGGGTTAGAGCTGTGACGGGTTTTCCTCTTTCTGGGGGTCTGCAGAAATATGTGTATGGTTAAGAAAACTGTAAGAACTTGGGCATTAAGCAAAAATGTTAAAGGCAAAAAGCTCAGCCTCGTGTTGTTCCAAATCTGTATTGGTTTCCTTTTTATATTGAACATAAGAAAAGATATTCAGAAGAATGTAGGTATTCAAACAGTTGATGTCCATAGTATTTTTTCCCTACTATAGAAGTCAATGGGGACAACTGGTTTTTCAAAATTCTTTACATATCTTTTTTTGTGTTCAACATAAGAATCTTGCACAGGTCTGGAACATTAAGTGAACGATGACAAAACAGGTAATAATACATATGTGTAGTTATAATCCCAGAATGTGTTTCCCAGTACAAACATACTTTTCCATCAAGGCTGCCGCTGTCTTTGATGACAGGGTAGAAGCGCGGGGTTTTGGTGGGGTCCTGTCTTCCAGGCGTGCGTGGTGTACGTGGGGTGCGGGGCACACTGGAGGATTCTGGGACATCCGTGGGGAGAGAGTGAGCCATGCTAGAATCATCTAAAAAAAACAACAGGCAAAAATGACATAAATAAATTAATGATTTTATTTATAATTAATTCAGCTTGTTTATTTATAAAAGACACAGATAGATAGATAATAACCTGTCTGACATGGTGGAGGGGGCGGGACCTCCTGCTCGGGCTCAATTGGAAGTTTAGGGGTCAGAGTTTCAAACTCGTCTTGGCTGATCATGTTGAGCTTTTTAAAATTCTCCACCTCCTAAAAACGTTGAACATATTGACATGTTATAGAGAGTACAAACAAACAGCTACAAGGTGGCTAAAAGCATAAAAAAATACAAGTAGAGGATCGCAACAAAAAGGAGAAGAGGAAGACAAAGTGCCTTGATGGACATAGAGTTTCTGCCTGTATGAGCGATGAAGTCATAAGTGTTCTATATTTGACTGCAGGCAGTGCACTTGATCAGGTTTACCAGCGGTTATTACTTGCAATGGCATAGTTATAGTCCACCATAAAGACTCAAACCCATTTGGCAACAGAAAGTAAAGCTTTTAGGCCTATCAGAGGCATTCAATCAGACGTAATTGATCAGGGGTTTACCAAGAACATGATGTGTCAAATACACACATAAACACACTGGTCACAATGGTACACAGAACATATTCATTTAATAAAGCCACGCTATCGTAGTGACATCATAAACTCTTAACTGATCTGAACAAACACATGCGTATGCGCTCTTTTCTGTCATTTTTTTTGCTGGTGTTTATCACATGCCTGTTCTTTGAACTTCATTCCTCTGAGACCTTGGCACAGTTAACACAGGTGTCATGACTCCCATGAGTGAGAACAGGTGGGTACCCCCGACACCACTGTACAACTCAAAACACAGTTCTGTGTAAATGTGTGTGTCTTTTTTTTTTTACTTTAAATATAGTGATATATAGTAGGTTATCATGCGCACTATATTGATAATCGTAGTATCGTGTTATCGTAATAGTATCGGTATCGTGAGCCATATATCGTGTATCGTATCATATCGTGAGGTACCCTGTGATTCCCAGCCCTATACCTGGAGGCCCCCCAACACTGCATGCTTTTCATGTCTCCTTAATCAAACACTCCTGATTTAGCTCATCAGCTCATTAGTAGTGACTTCAAGAACTGAAATGGGTGTGTTGGACAAAGTAAGCAAAACATGCAGTGTTGGAGGGCCTTCAGGGACATGGTTGGGAACCACTGTCCTAGACCATATGTGACCCTGGACCACAAAACTAGCCATAGGTCAGATGGGTATATTTGCAGCAATATTATGCCATTATTCCAGTCATAGTATTGTACAATATACATTACGAAGAACTCTTCTCATGTGGACAACTTTAAAGGCAGTTTTGTCAATATTTAGTTGTTTTGCACCCTTAGATTCCAGACTTTTAAATGCATCTCAGCCAAATGTGGTCCTATCAAAACAAACCATACATCATTGGAAAGCTTATTTATTTAGCATAAACTGGTTTTGTGATCTAGGAACACATAAGCTTTCAAACAGCTTTTGTCTGTAAAGGTATTTGTCACTGTCCTCTTAATAAAAAAAATAACACTGCTGGATTAACCAAATAATTTAAATCAGATATTGTGGTGAAATTGAACTCTCCTAATAAACCGGAATCATAATAAGATACTGAAAGATATTAGCACATCAAACTCTGTGATCATATGTCACACCCTAACCCTAGAGTGCACAGGTTGGTTGGGAAATAAATCAGCGAAAACACAATGTGCTACCTAATGTGAGATATGACATCTTAAGTAAATATTTCATCATATTTTCGGTTACTACAGAGCAATTCCAACATTTGAAAAGGACAATTCCCACGATTCTGCTGAGCGTGGACATTTATCTGAACTCAGCTGCTGAACTAACACTACATCGGCATTAAGTTCTCTGTGTTAATATTACACTCATTTTGGATAAAAATGTATCTTTTTGTTTACCCTGAAAAGCTTGGGTTCAATAAGATATTTTTAATTATTAAATGAATACTTTTATTTAGCAAGCATGCATTCTATTGATCTAAAGTTACTGTAAAGACACACATTTATATTTATATATAAACACACATAATTACAAAATGATTTTATTTCAAATAAATCTTTTTTATCCATCTATCCATTAAATATATATTTTTTCTGAGCAGCAAATCAGCATATTAGAATGATTTCTAAAGGATCACGTGACACTGAAGGCTGGAGTAATGATGCTGGAAATTCAGCAATTCAATTACAGGAAGAAATGACATTTAGAACTATATTCAGGTAGCATAGAGCTGTTTGGAAATGTAATATAAAGATACTTAGTAGGGCTGTGTGATATATATAAAGCTGGTTCTTTGATTAGCAGTAAATCTCCATCAGCTGTTTTTAAATGGACCGCCAGTTAATACCCAGAGCCGTAGATCACTGACAAGCTATGCAATATCGCGTTCAGTTTCGCAGGTGATGCATTGGCGTAGCTTGTCAGTGATCTATTGCTCTGTGAACGAACTGGCGGTCTGTTTAAAAACAGCTGATGGAGATTTAACACTAACCAAAGAACTGGCTTTACTGACGAGATGCGCATGAATATATCGAACGACATATATCGCACAGCCCTTATACTTAACAGAATGTCCAAGCTGTTCTCTTCCATATAATAAAAGTAGATGCTGACCAGGTACAGCAGTAGTCACTACTCACTTTTACTATATGGAGGTGAGAAGTTCGGACATTCTACTGAACTCTTTATTGTAAAAGACTTCATTTTTGTAATGTTGATAAATCAAAAGCACAACAATTCTCACCTTGGCATTGGCACACTCTTGCTGTCCTTCTTCGTTTGTCCAAAGATCTTGTTCATAGTAGAACAATCCATCGTTAATGGCTTTAGCAAGGTCAACTGTAATTTTGGCACGTGACACATGGTTCCCAGTCCGATCACCCCCAGGATGTTTTCGCAGGTGAGGGGGGGTCTGAGTAACAATCAGGATCTTGTTTATGTCTCGGTCGTCAAGTTCATCATCAGAATCGTCATCTGACCAATCAGTGAAGGTGTTCTTGCGAGGCGCTGCGAGTCGTTCCATTTCTTCATCAAACAGGAAGTCCAGCTCCTCCTGGTCTGCCTCAGGCTGCTGTTTTGGGCTGGACTGAACCAATTCTGTGCGCTCCTGAAGCAAACACATACATTTTAGTTTTTTTCATATTTAATAAATATGACAAAAAATAAAATAAATAAATAAAATCAGGAAAGCAGGAGACACAGAAAGCGGGGAAAATACTCAACTGCAGATAGGGACAACTCAAGAAGGGGAGGAGGAGGAGAAGGAGGAGGAGGAGGAGGAGGAGGGCTAGGAGGAAGAGGAGTTACTGAAGTCTGCACATCCACAGGACAGGAGATGGAATAATGGAGAGGGGGAAGGATGGATGAGGATATATGGAGGAGGGAAAGGGAAAGTGTTTGATCAAAATGCTCAAGAAGGAAAATAGTTTGAAATATATATATATATATATAAAATACGGAAGAGGATTAGGGCCAAGCAATAATAAAAAAATGGACATCATTTTGAGATTAAAGTCGTTAAATTGCGAGAAAAAACTCGTTAAATAACGAGATTAAAGTCCTTAAATAACGAGAAAAAAACTCGTTAAATAACGAGATTAAAGTCGTTAAATAACGAGAAAAAACTCGTTAAATTACGAGATTAAAGTCGTTAATTAACGAGAATAAAGTCGTTAAATAACGAGAATAAAGTCGTTAAATTACGAGAATAAACTCCCCTCATATTTCGAGAAGTAAAAGTGCAGAACAAAAGACTTGTTTTGCAGCTTGCCGGTCAGCATCTCCAGAGGCATAGTTCGTAGAGTAATACGCTTGAGTAAACATGACGATTGATTGAAACCATTTCTTGCCAAACTCTCTTTCCTTTCTTTTTCATCACATGACGGTTTAGAAAAGTGGATTTTAACTGCCTTAATTATAATGCATTTATTAAGTGGTACTACAGTAAATCCATTATTCGTTTGTGTATCGGAAAGTATTCTAAATGCAGTTATGGCACTGTTTC